>ML789001.1:585906-610642 GCA_009831015.1 Picea engelmannii
ATTGGTTAAGCAATTGGGGTTAAAAACACAAACTCATCATAATCCTTACACACTTAAATGGATAAGCAATCATCATCAGATGCACATAACAAAACAGTGCACAATCAAATTTGCAATTTCATCTAAGTATGTGGACGAAGTAACTTGTGATGTTGTGTCCTTAATAGAATGTGGAATGATCTTAGGTAGTCCATACTTATTTGATCGTAAGACAATCTTCTACAAGACAAAGAATCAATATCAATTCACTAAAGCAGGTCATGATTATGTGGTTCATGCTCATCGTGTTAAAGCAAATAAAACACTTCAAACAAGGGAACAATTAACGAATGCAGTGCAAGCATGCAACAAACCAATAATTGTTTCAAATGAAGTAATTGATCTTAAGCAAGAAAAAAATATGGTTGTTGAATGGAAAATCAATCATAAGTTGCTTCAAGATAAGCTCATGTCATGCATATATCTAAAATGTATCAGTTCATTTGCAGTCGTCTTTTTGATGCTGTCATTAGCAATGTTTTCTACATGGATGATAGTGGCTTCAGTAAGATGTAACAAGGTTCAAATGGCTAACAATATACTGTCAGTTGTCATGATTGTGTTACAATTGATCTTGATGAGACAGGTGCACAGGACGGAGTTCAGAGACAGAGAGCAAGCTGGGTGGCCTATCCCGAGCTTGTTGACTGGTCAGTAACCTTTTGGGGACCAAAAGGTCTTATTGTGGGGAGGTGTGATCCGAAATCGGATCCAGAAGCCTGACAGGGCTTGAAAAATGCTCAAAAATGAAAGTGCTTGGAATGCGACGAAACCAGTGCCATTGCATCCGTCTCGGCTTCCTGATTCCGGCGGTATATTTACTTTGTCAAACGGGCTTCGTATGGAGAAGATATCGTGTTCTGTCCAATAAGTCAAACTGGCAAAAAAAATTGCTGACTGTACAGTCCGTATAGTCTGACGTGGCAGGGTTGTACGACCGTACGATGATGTGTCAGGTGTTGACATGGCAGAGTTTGATTGGAAGGCATGGTCGAATGATATCGTGACACGTGGAATTTTGTTGGTCAATGGTAAGGTGCCACGTGGCCCAATCATGGGATGCCACGTGGCACCCCTTTATTTGGTTTTTGGTTTGTAAAATTTTATTGGAGTCCATGGGGTTCGACCCCCGAACCTCCCCACGACATATAGCTTTCACAAACTCCGACCGACCAATGGGTCGCACGTTGTTTCTTATTTTATATGTGAGTTCAATTGTATTTCAATTTGAGTTATGTGACTGTTGGCAGGGGGTCAGGCCGGGGCTTAGCCCCGACCCGCGGTCATTTGATTGTTATGTGACCGTATACATATCGCGCGGGGTTTTAAAGTTTGCAAATATTGAACCCGTGGTTCTATGGTATATACCATGTGACCCTTTGCTATGTGTGCACACGGTTTATATATGGTTTGAAAACCGTTAAATTTTAAGCCCGTGGTTTTATGGTATTCCATATGACCATAACCGGAGCGCGGAGTGGGAGTTAAATGGTTTTGTAACGGTTTAGCCCTTTTTATTATAGCGCGAGGTCCTATGACCCATGTGCCCAGGTGCCTAGGCGGTTAGGGGCTGGCGCGCCCTTAACCGTCCTACAGTTTGCACCGTTGGCGCGATTGTGCCCTGTGATGGGTTTTCACGCTCTTTATTGCGTGTGTGCCAGGTTCACACAACAGGGGTGCATTTTGTAGATGAAAAGACAACAAGCTTGAAGGAGGAGACTTCCAGGAGGCCTAACTTCTTCGTTTTTCGACCGATTGAGGTGCCGAAAGAGCCCAGATAGGGGTTTTTGGACTTTCTGAAGCCATTGGAGCAGTCAGAGCAGAGTTTTGCTGAAGAGAAGCCAAGACAAAGCCATTTTGATGCAGAGAAGCTTTTGAGAAGGAGACACTGTCAGATCATTTCTGGGAGCTCCAGACGTCCGTTTCGCGTGCCGTTTTCTTTGCAGGGTTCTAGAGATCTGGATGAACATGACCGGATCAGTCTTGTAGCCATTTGGCATTGCAGCAATGTACTTTTGAGCATTTGAAAAAAAATAAAGAAGCCTCCCCCACAGAGAAAAAGGCCCGGAGACGTAGGCAAAGTTGTGCCGAACTCCGTTATCAATCTGTGTGTTATGGTTTGCTGTCTATTATTCATTTCAGATCTGCATATGTGTATATGGCTGTCATAATTCCTCTTCTTTCCTCATTCTTCACTAAGTTTTCTCAAATGGTTAATTAACGCATGCAAAATTAAAACTCAACCATAGTCATTAAAAGATCCTACAGATCACAGAGTCAATGAAGTAGAGGCAAGAGTCCATACAAAGGTAAGGGAATTGTCCATGAAAAGGCACATAAGCCCAAGGGTTAGACTGAAAAACCACATAGTCATTCAAAAAAAGGAGGAAGTTCCCGAGGAATACAATATAGTGGTAGAAATTCTTTTTCCCAAGGAAGAGGAAGAGGAATAGGAGGAGAAGTGAAGTGTTATGCCTGTGGAAAGACATGAAACATGTCTTGAGAATGCCCCGAGAGAAATAAAGAATGAGGTGAAGCTCACATTTCATAAGTGTAGAAGCAGAGTGTTGAGGTAGAAGGTGCAGAAGATGAGAAATCTCTGATGATGAAGACGGTTCTCTTGAAGCCAGAGCCAGATGTTAAAAAACTGGTGTAGAGGAACAGTTTGTTCATAATTGCTTGCAAGACTAAAGATAGAGTATGCAAGGTAATAGTTGACAGTGGGAGCACTGATAAATTAGTATCCACATAGATGGTGGAGAAATTGGAGCTGGAAACAACTGCACATCCAATTCCGTATAAAGTCTCATGGTTGCATAAAGGTCACCAGGTAATGGTATCCAAACAATTC
Source organism: Picea engelmannii (assembly GCA_009831015.1). NCBI lineage: Eukaryota > Viridiplantae > Streptophyta > Pinopsida > Pinales > Pinaceae > Picea > Picea engelmannii. The sequence goes on from ML789001.1 coordinate 588,797, forward strand.
CTAGTTGAATTTAAGATAGGAGGATATGGAGATGAGATTTTTTGTGATGTGATTCCCATGGATGTATGCCATGTTTTTTTGGGGAGACCATGGCAGTTTGAAAAGAATGTCATTCATGATGGGAGAAAAAATACTTATACTTTGGCGAAGAATGGTAGGACACACATGTTACTGCCGATAGAGGAAAATAAGGTGAAGGAATAAGCCAACACAAGTATACTTCTCATGAGTGGGAAGGAAATCCTAAGTGAATTTAGGAAAGAACATGAGATGCAATTTTCTGTAGTGAGGAAACCAAGAGTTGTCCTTACAAGTAATTTTATGGAGGATTTGCCTGAAGAAATTAGGGAGATGTTAGAGAATTTTTCTGACATAGTAGTGGATGAGTTACCTAACTCATTTCCACCTATCAAGAGTATCAACCATCACATTGATTTAATACCAGGAGCAAGTTTTATGAACAAAGAAGCTTACAGATTGACACCTCAAGAGAATGAGGAGGTAAAAATACAAGTCCAAGACTTGACGGACAAGGGATTGGTCAGAGAAATATTGAGTCCATGCGCAGTACCAACTATGTTGAGTCCGAAAAAAGATGGAGGATGGAGAATGTATACAAACTCAAGGGACATAAACAAAATCACCATCAGGTACATATTTCCATTTCCAAGGATGGATGACTTAATGGATTGTTTGAGCTGAGCAAGCTATTTTTCAAAGATAGATTTGAAAAGTGGATATCACCAGATAAGGATGAGAGAAGGTGATGAGTGGAAAACATCCTTCATGAGAAATGAGGGGTTTTATGAATGGATTGTTATGCCTTTTGGCTTAACAAATGCCCCAAGTACTTTTATGAGGTTGATGAATGAGGTATTAAAAGATTTCATTGGTAAGTTTGTGATTGTATATCTGGATGATATACTAATCTTTAGTAAAACTAAAGAAGAGCAGTTGAGACACTTAACATTGGTAATGAGAATATTGTAGAAGGATAAACTGTTGATAAATATGAAGAAGTCCTCTTTTATGAAGACAAAACTCATTTACTTGGGTTTTGTAATCTCTTCAAATGAATTGAAGATGGATCCAGAGAAGGTGAGAGAAATCAAAGAATGGCCATTGCCAAGGAGCATATTCGAGGTGAGAAGATTCCATGAATTAGCAAGTTTCTATCGGAAGTTCATTAGAAATTTCAGTGGAATTTGTACACTGATGCTAGATACGGTGAAGAAGAGACACAAGTCTTTTAAGTAGACAAAAGAAGCTGAGAAAGGCTTCAGGATATCAAAGGAGAAGATAAAAAGACAATCGATTCTGGTCTTGCCAGATTTTGGGAAGACATTTCAAGTAAGATGTGATGCTAGTAGAGTTGCAATTGGAGTAGTCTTGAGCCAAGATAATAGGCCTGTTGCATATTTTAGTGAGAAGATTAATGGTACCAAGAGGAAGCACTCCAAATATGACAAATAATTTTATGCAGTAATTCAAGCCTTAAAGAAATGGAGGCACTATCTTATACCAAAAGAGTTTGTTTTGTATAGCGATAATTAGGCTTTACAATTCATAACTAGACAAGAGAAGCTAAATCAAAGACATGCTAAATGGATAGAGCTTATGCAAAATTTCACTTTTGTCATTAAACACATTTCTGGTAATGTTAACAAAGTTGTTGATGCATTGATCAGGAGATGTCTAATTTTGCAGGAATTTCAAGTGAAAACCTTAGGGTTTGAGCACCTTAAGGAACTGTATTGTGATGATCCAGATTTTAAAGAGGCATATGAAACATGTGAAAATATTGTGATTAGAGACAGAAGTCAATGGAGAAAGTATCCGATTCAAGATGGATTGTTGTTTAAAGGTTGCCAATTGTGCATACCAAAGTGTTCAATGAGAGATAATCTGCTTAAAGAAAAACATAGTGGAGGTCTAGCAGGACATTTCAGCCATGACAAGACATTTACATAGTTGAAAAATTCATACTATTGGCCAAGTATGAGAGCAAGCGTGAATAAGTTTGTGAACCTATGTAAGATTTGTCAGCATACAAAAGGTAAGAAACAAAACACTGGATTGTATAAGACATTGCATATTCCAGATAGGCCTTGGGATGCAATAAGCATGGATTTTGTGTTGGGATTGGCAAGGACACAAAGAGGAAGTGATTCCATTTTTGTGGTAGTTTATATATTCTCAAATATGGCACACTTTATCCCATGCTAGAAAACTAGTGATGCAACTCACATTGCAAATTTTTTTTTCAAGGAAGTTGTGAGACTTCATGGGTTTCCAAGGAGTATTGTCTCAAATAGGGACACAAAATTTGTTGTTGATTTCTGGAGAACATTGTGGAATAAAATAGGAACAAAGCTATCCTTTAGTTTTGCATATCACCCTCAAACAGATGGACAGACTGAGGTGGGAAATCATAGTTTATGAGATTTGCTGAAGAGTTTGTTCACTGAACATCATAGTCAATGGGATCAAATTCTAAAACAAACAGAGTTTGCATACAATGACTTAGTAAATAGAAGTACATGAAATAGTCCATTCTAGATAGTGTATGGAATGAATCCAAGAGGAGTATCAGAGTTGAGAGACCTGGAGCAGAATGAATTCAGAAGTGTTGGAGAAAAAGACTTCGCTACAGAAATGCAGAAGCTTCATAATCAGATCAAAGAGCAGTTGTAGAACAATAGTAAAGAATACGAGCACGGAGTTGATCAACATAGGAGATAACTTCAATTTGAAGTTGGAGATAAAGTTCTGGCACATCTTAGGAAGGAAAGATTCCCAAGGGGAACACATAACAAGCTGAAAATGAAGAAAATAGGACCATGCAAGATGATAAGGAAATTTGATGCTAATTCTTATGAGATAGAGTTGCCAGAGGGAGTGGGTATATCACCCATATTCAACATTTCAGACCTGTATCCTTATAGGGAAGATGAAACAAAAGGATCAGGAGATCAAAAAGAGATCCAATGGGAGAAGTAGATGCCTGTAGCAGAAAATCCATAGATGGAGAAGATCATAGATCAAAGAATTGGTAAGAAGAATAAGAGAAAGAAATATTTTGAATATTTAGTAAAGTGGAAAGGACACCCAATAGAAGATGCCAGTTGGGTAAATGAAGCAGTTATCCAGAAGCATGGAAATTCAGTGCATGAGATCATGGACAGGATTCCATGAATGTTTGTCTAGAGGAGTATGATGCAAGAGCATCGTCAACAAAGCGCAAGTGGAGGACAACTCAACATCCCAACGCGCATTTTGAAGAAATTTTGAATTTAAAAATTAACATTTCATGAAATATTTTGAAAAGATTGTAATCAATGAACATATTTAATATTTAGGAGCAGAGCCATCGCAGGAGATCGATGGGGGATGCATTTTCTTTAATATAGCTAGTTGTAGTACAGATCTAATGGAATTGCTCTTATCTGTCTATCTCAAACATTTATTTTAATAAGCCTTAGCAGTTGTAATCTTTTAATTTGATAGGATAGCACTAAGCTAGTCGGAGGGAAAATATCTATGATCTCTTTTGTATACATAAATGTATTGTTGCTTAGAAGAGGTTGCTGAAGTTATTGTTATAACTGCTGATAGATTGTTGCTAAAGTAGTTGTTGTAGAAGACTGTTGAATCTTATTATTATTGTATGAGCCCATGTACATTTTCATTTGAAGGAATATAATAGAGAAGCACTGTTCCAAATGTTTGGTGTTGCTATTGTTGTGTCTATCTGAATGAATGGTAGGCTTTCTATTTAATTGCAATTCTCTATTATTTACTTGTTCTTATGTTTATGAATGCATTTACATGGTTGAATGTATGAATCCGTGAGAGTTTAGATAAGTTTCAATTGTTTCTCTTCACAAGCTTATGCAAGGAGTGCATATTGTCCGCAAGGTGTGCATTGACAGAGTATGTTTCGACTTAGAAGCCTGAGAGAGATAAGTTGAACTTTTATTTGTAAGAAGTGCATAGTGTTTGCAAGGAGTGAGTTGACATAGTATTTTGACTCAGAAGCTCAGGAGGAATATCTCTAAGTTCATGTGTAGAAGAGTGTAAACAATTGTTGCATGGTGTGCAAAGCCACTCAAAGAAATTGAGTTGAGTGAAGATCTGTTGAAAGGCATCAACAGATTCAAAATTCGACTAAGTGTTGAAAAGGAGTTCTAAGAAGTTTAGAGTTTTGAGGAGGAACAAGCTCAGAAGAGATAGCGGCGAGAAGTCTTCAATAGGGAGGATCCCTTTAAGATTTCACACTTAACGATCAAGATCCGTTCAGGAGGGAGAGGGATCATTCCAGACCATGAGATCCGGGAGAGTTGCACAGAGTTTAGCCTTGGATTCCTTCGACACTCCAAATATTCAGAGATTTGAAACAGTTTTGTGAGAGGGATTGTCGAAGTCCCAGAGTTGCGAAGTGAATCCTAACCATCGGTATCAAGGAAGGTACATGGCAGTAGATAGGAGGGTCTGGAAGGTAGAGCTCCATAATTTTTGCACGGAGAAAAAGTTGATTTCTTCACGAAGTCGCGAAGAGCGAAGTAGATTTGGATCGTTGATCTAGAAGTACACACGACAAAGATTCGTATACTCCAGAAGAAGAGTACTCCGGAGGAAAACGAGAGTAGTGAAGCCAAAATACCCGAAGAGAGAAGTAGCGAAGTCCACAAGAGTTGTCGATTCGTGGAAGACACGTGTTAACAGATCGAGGACTTCAGGAGGGAGGAGCAAGGAGAAAGAGAAGCGTTGACTATAAGTCGTCTGAAGCGGAGTAAAGGATGGGTATTAACCATCGATTAAGAAGAGCACATGGTGCTTGATCTGAAACTTTGGGTAAAGGTCACTCTAGGGAAAAGGAGTGTTTGGGACACACGGAACTCCCGAAGCCAGAGTCCCGAAGTAGATCACAGTCATTGGCTGTCAGGGAAGCGTGGACCGTGGATCTGGTTCGGGTGGTTCCACGAGTCTGGAGTTCGGGGGAAAAGAGAGTAAGATTCTTATAAAAGTTTCGGAGTGTGAAGTTGTGAAGGGAATTGGCCCATGGCCGTAGCACGTTGTCATATTGGAGAAGGAGTCTAGCACGAGAGCTAGTACTCAAAATTTGTTTTTTCTCAAAGCACCAGAGAGCAGGGTTGCGGGTAAGTTGAACTTGCAGGTAACATCAAAGGGACTTGTGTGTCATTTTTTTCAGGGTCTAGTGGAGGCCCGAAGAGCCGGTTCGACTTAGGAGTTTGAAGATCCTTGACTGAGAGGTCAAGCAACCCTGAGGAGAGAAGGGGGCTCTGCATCACCAAACCAAGGAAATGGATCTCAGTTGCATGGCTGAGAGAAAGGGGGTCTCATCACAAGCCAACCTTCTCATTTCCACTAGGTGTTTGTGGGTGACATTACCATCATTTGGTCACCATGCCAGGGAAGTGACCTTCAATTCTCCCTATGTTATATTGAAATAAAATACAAAGAAAGAAATATAAAAGGCAATTGATGGGCTTAGAAAAAGTGCATTGTGAACAAAGGTACCACACACCGTCTACTAAGGCACCCATGAATGAGACACTACGACCCCTTGTATGTCATGAGCCCTATTCCCATTGAGCCTTAACCCCAACCACTTCATCCACTTTACATGGCTTAGAGAGGGATCTCTTGGAATCTCTCCTTTACCTAGGTAAAGATCTACCCAATAGGACACCTCTTCAACCCTCCCATATTCAAGCTTGACAAGTCGCATAGTGTCTTTGAGCAGTTAATTGTTTGATATAGTGAGCTTTGATGCACATGATTAGATTTCTTATTTATTGATTGTATTCACTTATAATGATGTTATGAATTGAGATCCTTGTAGGGCTTGGTCATTTGTCTTTGCAGGACCTAGCTGGTGGAAAATTTTGGGAGAACACGCCTAGCTTGGGCTTTCATGGGGCTACAAGACCATAGGTTGGATGCCAAGGGCCTTGATGCTGGATGAGAGAGATCAAAATTGGAAGGCCTTAAAGATGAGTTGGAAAACATAACCTAGCCCCCACATGTCAAACATTTTTCCTAGGAGAGGAAAAATGTCTCTTTTGGAGGCATGACATCACCCAAGGGGGTTAGGGTTTGGTGGTGTGGTTGATGCATTGGCACTTGGACATTTGGAGGAGAATTGGGATTTGACCATGAAGGAAGTAACTTGGATACTTGAAATGTGGCTTTGTAAATCCTAGACACCCTCCGCCTACACCAACGACTTTCTCTTAATGCCAAAATGTCCCCTAAAGGGGTGACATCATTAAAAAAATAGGGTTTTCTTGTGTGCAAAAGTGAATTTTAAATGAATTAATTTGTAAATGGGGAAATATTAGGGTTGTTGACCCCCTAATCTTGGGTTTTACCCTAGTCACCTTGGTGACATTTGTATAAATAAGAGATCATAAGATCTCATTTTAAACACAACTCTCTGTTATTGTGAGAGGACTTGGTCTGAAATTTTCACTATACTTGGCTCTTTTTATCTCTCGTGCACTTGTTTATCGCTACATTGATGAATGGTTGATGGATAAGTATAGCGCTAGCCTTGGGTGATGTTTTCTAGCTCTTATGGTGGATTATCTTGACATTTCTCTTGATCATGGTATGATATTTTACTATTATGCTATCATTTTTCAAGTCAAGTATTGTTATGATAGGAGCTAGGTGGGAAGTATAAGGGAATACACCCCCACCATAGTCTTCATAATTTTATGCTTCATCTCATTGATTACACTAGGGTTTACTAAGAGAAGTATAAGGGCATACACCCTCTTAGCCTAAACCCTAGCTAGAGAAAATTCCATTGGGAAGTAAAATGGATTACACCCGCAAGGTGGTAGCTTCTCTAGATCTTTGTTTATTTGACTCCATTAACCCAATAGTGGGAACTAGTCATACTTTATTGCATTGGAGAAATAAAATATTGCATTGGGAAACATGATTTCCAGTCATTTTTACTTCTTGCAAATTGGATTGTATTCATTGTGCCTTGGGCACCTCATAGCCACTGGGGCGTCCCCATTAAGGGGATACTTCTTGCAGCTTTAAAAAAATTACATCTTCAGCCATTAGTGCTGCAGAAACCTTAACTCATTCGCTTGAATAACTCTCTTATCAACCATTGGATTTTGCTCAAAGTTTGCACACTTATTCTCCTTGGTCCAATGCACTTTTTGGTAAAGTTGGAGGGGATTTATGTGGCTTATTTTCTCACTGTAATACATTGAATGTTACAACCATAAGGATGATATAATTTTCTGCAGACAAGTGTTTACAATAGCCTTATCGTTTTTATGCTAGAATATTGTTTTCTCATCTTGAGTTTAGCTAGTCATTCACTAGTCTTTCTCTTGTATTTTCTGCTTGATCTCTAGCATTTATTGAGCAAATTATAATACCATTTACTTGCTGATATATACTATTATATATTGCTGAAAATTAGGGATAGAAATCTTACATTTCTGACCCAACTAACATATAGCATTGAAAAGTGTCTTTTCTTATGTCTCGGGAAGGTACAATCATCCAAAGAAGTATTATACCCGTGGGGAAAAAATTACTTGAATTACAGGGCATCTCTTCCCACCTTTCATACCATGTAGACTTGACCTATAGGGGATTCACTTCCATTTATTTCCATCCCCATATCAATCCCCTTAGGGTCACCGGGATCGCCTCCCTAGAGTGACCTAGTCACCCTTGCAATGCAAGACCTACATTGAGGTCACATTGGGTGTAGGATTCCCAAGTTGTAGCACTTTCTTTGTGGTTGGGTCGGGCTTTGCCCAACCTACAACTTGTGATATAACAAGTCCCAAAGGGAACAATGGTTGACGAGCGCATTGGTTAGTTTGGGAAATCGGGATACGTGAAGGGGCGTGACGATTCATTTGGAAACATGGGTTTGTGAAGGGGTGTGACACCCCCACGGGATGTGACAATTCGCGAAGGAGACCTTTGGAGTCCCTATAAGAGAACAAGGGTGCACAGTCGAGGAAGGAAGACTTGAAGATAATGAGAGAAAAAAGAGCTACGTAGTTCTGAGGTGGGCTTAAACGAAGAGGGGAGAGCTCCATCAAGGAGCCAAGTCGCTCCACATGGGAGGACTTATGCTTCCTTGAGGTGGATTCGATGGACATAGTTGGGAGAGCTTCTCTTGGGCTGAGTTTGAGGAAGTCTGTAAATGCAGGTTTGTTGGAGGCATGTGTGAGTTAGAACCAAAATATTTGAAGTCTGTGGTAATGAAGAGACAACAAATCTGTGGTCAAGGGCACATCTGAGGTGCACTGCAGGATGTTGTGGAGACGGTTGCATTATAAATTCTAGGTGTGACGAATTTATTTATGAGTGTCTTGGTGAGGTAAGGTGAGTCATGTGACTTTGCCGAATTTGTAAACTGAGTTGTTAGTGTTCATATTGTAACTGTTTTACAATAACAAAGACTTAGTCAGGTGTTAGGCACAGTTCGTGTCGCCCGCACTATTTTTGTGTATGTTTTTCATTTGTTTTGATGTTGTTCTCTTGACTTCTCATGTTCATGGATGTATGCTTAAATATGACTAAGTGTTAAAGTTGTTAAAAATTGTCTAAGTATACAATATTTTCACTAGAGTAGGAGTGTGACTCATCTGTAGCCTGGAACAGAGTATGGGTATGCTCTAGGTGAAGAGACATAGTCTAGATGAAGTATCCTTTGTGTTTCCAAGCATCAAAGTGAGAAACATCATAGTGTCTCACACCCTCAAGAAATGTACGATTGTAAGGCACAATGTGGGGATGTGACATATGGTATCAGAGCCTATTCGTTGAATATTTTGGAGAAGGGTTGGAGAACTCTTCACCACTATCTTGACAATAGATGGTATTAGAGATTGATTGTTGCAGATTTTTATGAAGGGTTGGTGAGCTCTTCACCACTATCTCAACAATGGATGATATCGAACCAGTTTGGTGCTCTTCACCACTCTTGTAGTCAGAACAATTGTGGTGGGGTGCACTTGTTGAGAAGGATATTTGTTGCAAATTTGGTTTGGTGGGAACGTTCACAAACTTTGTGAATCATTCGTTGGAGCGAACTAGTTCATCGCATAATTTTCATTAAACTTACGACAGAGGTTCGGATGACAATGCAGTGGAAGGTGGATCTAGGTGCACACCTTGTGTAGAACAAGATCAAAGTTTGTGGTGAAACAAAGCACTCATACAAGGTGGGTGATCTCAGAAATCAACGCAAAACTTGTTGTAGAATTGATCGAAGAGATATTTTGGGTACATAATAGGTTGGTTTGATTTCTAATGGAAGTTAGTGCCAAAACTATTGTGCACACCTTGTGAGACTAGGCTTAGAGTTTGTTGGGTTAACTGAGAACTTGGGTAAGTTAGTTGAACGTAGTATTTTTCACACAACATTTCGTAAATCTAACTGCATAAGTGATCATAGAATAAAAACACATAGGGTAATCGCGAAGGGGAGCAGTTCTAGGTTGCAACAAGGTGAATCACTTGGGTGTGTTGGACAACCTGGGGTGACCTAGAGAAGCTCCATGATAGGCAGTTGGTTGGGCATGTTTCCATCATGAAGTCTTCATGTCGTGCATTGTCGAGAACAACCGTCGAGTTGAGTTGGGTTGTTGGATGAGTGGATTGACCACAGTTTGATGAGGTAACTCTTCATAGAGTTACAAAATTCAGTTAGCAACAGTATGACTTGATAGTTGGGCAATGGATGTTAGGTGACTTGAAGTGGAAGCAGTCAAGGTGTAAAGATGGAAATACATTGGAGATGAGTTTGGTCGGTTGCATGTGAAGTTTGGGACTTAAAAGGATTTTTGAAATGGAAGGATGGAATTAGACTTGCATCACAGTGAAGGTATTGCAGGTTGTGGAGTTGCAAATGGAGATTGAGGGGAGTTCATGCATAGATTCAGTGGCTTGGGTAAGAAGAAGTCAAAGACATCAGACTTAGAACATGGTTGGAGCTAAGGATGGCATTGGAAAGGTATGGTTGGTTTTGAGTTCTTACATCTCCTAAGTATTGCAGTGAGTTCTTTGAAGGGAAGTTGGATGACCTTGTGGTTCAAGTGCAATCCATTTCAATAGTAGAAATTGGTATACTTGAAGGTGACTCAAGTGGTGCAGATTCAAAGAAGTCTTATAGCAGTTTGGGACACTTTGGTTGGGCGAATGTGTGAAGAACTTAGAGAAACCTGCTTGGATGAGTTCTATCATGGGATTAGGAATATTTGGATGCAACTGTGGATGTGGCTTAAGGAAATTTCCTAACTCTTTGACGAGGCACATTGGATAGGTCATTGCAGTGAAGCGGGCAGTGAAGTATGTACGTTCCAAGTTTGAGAGGATGGATGAGTCGCCCTGGTGTTTGGTTTCTTATCCAGATTCGTTGGTTCATGCGATGAATTGACAGTCATGAAGACAATGCCAAAGTTTGGATTCTTGAAGGAGGTGCAAGGAAATTTCATTCTAGGATATGGATGGAGTCAACAAGGAAGTCAATGAAGAATTGATGGTAGTCAGCCTGAATGGGAAGGATGAAAACCAAGTGACTTGGGTGGTGTTCTCTCACCTTTGTTATGGGACATTAGATGAGGCAAAGTGCACCTTGGTGACTTGTGTATGATTGTGTGGTGACTCAAAGATCCGATGGGGGTCATTGGTTGAGGTTGGAAAAAGTATTGGTGCGAACGTGCCTAAGGTGTGGAAGTTATTTGAGGTGACTCATTCTACCTGGATCACTTTGGATAGTTCAATTGGAGGTTTGAGGAGTGTAGGAACATTGGCCATACTCATCGCATATGTTGAGTTGCAGAGAGGTGACTTCACGAAAGGAGGTGAGTTGAGGAATTGCCTTCGTTTGGAGGATTGTGTGGATTGACATATTGCAACATGAAGAAGATTACTTGAGCATGAGTGTTTCTCTTGCTTTGGGGAAACATGGTTGAGGGTGAGGTCTAACCATTGCAAGGCATAAATAAGTAGATGCAACAACATGGCCAGGTGATGAAGTCGTGTGGAAAAGGCGTTCTGGACATGCAGTTCTTGGTGCAAAGATTGACTAACTATGCCAAGAGGTTGAAAGTGGAGTCAAGTTGTCGCAAATGCGTTTGTTTTGGAGTGACTTCATAGTGCAACAAGGTGAGGGGTGACCTTGTCATGGTCTGATATTTTTGTGTGAATGTACTGAATTGCAGAAGGAAGTCAAAGTATGTATGCGCCAATAGGTTTGAAGTGCAAAACTTAGACATTGTGGAGGATCTCCTTGACAATTTTCAAACGATGGAAGCAGTAGTGAGACAAGGATGGACACTTTCCTTAGTCTTTGTAATTGGATAGGATGATGGAAGTTACAGACATATAAGAATAAGTTCAGGAATGAGGATGTGCATGCTCACAGATTGGGAAAAATGGTTGGATTAGCTACCCAACCAGTTTGAGATATGGGGGTTGATAGTGCATGGAGACATGGCAGAGTTGGTTGAAGTATGGGAGGAGTAGCAATATCACACGAGTTCAAAACTTAGGAAAAAATTTGAAGTGAAGTGGGTAGTAATCAGTTATATTAGGCAGTGGAACCGAACAATAACACGCCAACAACATCACAATGAGAGAATGCAGAGTTGGGTGAATTTCATCCGTGGAGTTGGGTGAAGTGACTATATTGACTCAAGCAACATATCATGTGGAGTTGGGTGTAGTACAATTTGGTTGGTTTTTGGAAACTTTGGGTTTCCACTTTGTAGGGAAACTTGGGGTTTCTAGTTGGCACAAAACTTGGGGTTTCTAGCAGACTTAGTTGCAATGGAGGCACGAGTTTGGGAAGAGACTTGGATATCACATATTTTTAAGATGTTTCCAAGGACAAAAACGACTTGAGGTGGGGGAGGATGTAAAGTCTTTAGCTAGATGGGTGCGGAGACCCTCACCCAAGTCCTCAAGGAGATGAAATTTGGGGTTGGTTCGACACCCAAGTGTTGCACGAGTTGGGAAAGTGGGCACCTTGGGCATGCGAATGTGCCAAGGGGCTTTCCCAATTATGAAGCGATCAAGAGATTGGGGTGTGCCGGTATGAGGGGTGCACCAAGGTTTGGCGTGTCAGTCCCAAGGGCACACGGTTAAAGAGTGCATGGGTTTGTTTGTGTAATGTCTCTCCTTAGATGGCTTTCATAAAATGTGTTTTTTGTTGTTGTACTCTAGTAATTTTTGGTTCAAGTGTTTCTTCAATACTTAAGTGCCCCTGAAATACTCCCTTTTTCTTAGTACTGTTGGAATATAGTTTGTTGGTGGATTATGACTTCTGTCAAATAGTTTTCTAACATACTCACAACCCATTGCAAACCTCCTCTATTAATTGTTATTGATTTTGGGTGTATGTTATAGAAATATTTGCCTCACCATTGCTATCTTGCATAGAGGGCCTATTTCCATTTCCCTATGCAGACTCATCATCCCTTTTTGATAAATCCGGAGCTAAAAATAAACATTTTTCCACATATACGTGCCCTATCAGCTATACAACAAGTGTATATGCAGGCTGCTCCACTACAACCTGTGTACATCAGGATTTGTGCCAGAAAATACAAAAATGGAGTCGGGTTTCCAAGTCATGACAAGAGATCTCTGATCCTTGGTCTTCCATATAATGGAAACGTTCCAACTCGGCCCTTCAGTTTCATTTTGAAGGCTATAAGAGCACAATTTCAAGCTATGGAAAAGAGGAGAAAGCATTCAACTTTGAGAGAAAAGTTACTCTGAAGAAATTACTTCATATTGAGTTTGCATCCCTTTGTCCCTCAAGTCTGAACACAACGTTCAACCCCCAAGCTCTTTTCCTATTGTCGAGAGAACCTCTTTGTCCCTCTCTTTCGATCTTGCCTTTGGTGGAGGATTGAAGTGGTGGAGACCCAGTTGGAAGGAACTTGGTTCCTTAGTTTCGAACCGTTCCGACACAGAAGTCTGTAATGTTGACACTTCTGTTGATCAATTATTAATAGAAATACTCCTTTCCCGTCCTATTGTTATCGTGAAAATATATGATTATTATCCATGGGCATGTTTGTAATGTTTATTAATGGATTATGCTATCTGATGTGCTAACCCCTTTACATTATCACTATATACTTTCTTTGCTTGTTCGTTGAAAACTTATTGTAGGTACAAAAATTTGGGTCGAAGTGCTCAACGGTGGAACATCATCAAACGTTGGATCGAGGTAGGCCTATTTCTTATCTTGCACATTAGTTTATATAGAATACAATGGAATTGAGTTGATTTCTGCAGTCATACCTGTCTGTTGTGGTTTACCCTTGTCCATAGAGAGTTTTTCCCTCGTAACAATGTATTTCTGGTTGTTGTCTTTCATCAAACACTTTAGCAACAAAGCCAAATCCATTGTGTAATGACTTGGTGGCTATTGTTGTGATTGTTGATATGGTTTCCTTTTTGTTTCAACAAATAATCAAGGGTTTGGGTGCTAATAAAACATTCATATGTATTTGGTTTTCCCTCAAAAATATATTTTATTTGCATTCAATAAGGAAGGTAAAGGTTACATGTAATAGTAAATGGAAAAATCATTTTCAACCTGCTGTAACAATAACCTAAAACAACAATGATGGATCTATACATATATGATTCTTTTGACCTGTAGATGTCTTCTTGGAAAATAATTACATGTGCAACAATAATCTCCTTCAAAAACCATGAGTCAACAGATATGTAGCTCGATTAGATGAAGATATCAGATGGAANCCTCAATCTGTTGGAAGGTGTACAAAACAACCTCCTCAAGTAGAGATGCAACCTCTATGGAAGAAGTGTGCCCTTTTCATAGTATACATGACCTCAACATGGAAGATAATTTCTCCCACCCACAAGAGAACATGGTCCCAAAACTAATAAAATGACCCACACATCAATAAACTCGGCCAATAAAGGAGAATTCTCCCCCTAAGAAGAAAAATCGTCCTAGTAACAAAATATATCGGCCCAACAAGCTAGCTCAACCCCCACATCCAGAAAACTTGGCCCTTGCAAAGAAGAACTCACCCCCTGCTAAGTAAACTCGATCTACTCAATAAAATATGACCTTCATAGGGTAAACTCAGTCCCTTCACAACGAAACTGAATTTCCACAACTAAATCGACCTCTGGAAATATGGTTCGACATTTTCTTGGAAACATATGGCTTCCATAAGGCAATGCACCCTTCTCAAACATCCAATCTATTGTAATAGATAAATCAATCTCCTGAATAATGAACACAAATGGAAAACCTGAGTGGTCTTCCCAACCATTTGGCTAGGGTGAATCTCTCATTACCGAAACCTGATTAGCTAGTGTGGAATCTTTCACCACCAAAACCAATCCAAACCAGGGTTTACTCCAAACCCTCAAAGGCTCCAAGATATCTCCAAATCAAATCAAATAATCATCAACATAATGAGAGAATGAGCTCCCATATTTCTTTTATCCCTCTCACCTTTTTGATGACCCTTTAACCCTTTTGGATGACCCTTTAACCCTTTTGGATGATCCTTTTACCTTTTTAACTTCACTTGAGTTATTAAAGTGACTTTATAAGGTTGTATTCACTTTATTCTTCAAGACACTTTTTAATTAATCAATGTCACTTTATAATGTTTCTTTTTCCTCCAAATGAAATGAAATAATTAATATGTTAATCCACTTTTTAATTGACCATGGCCTACATGAATCAGATAGACCACTAACTCATTCTCCTAGAATTCTCATTTGGAAAGGGACATTACATTCCTCCCTTCATGAGCTTGCTTTTCCTCAAGCAATGCCAATAAAACCTTACGAACAACATGTAGAGCCCAATTGAAACTGTGAATGACCCTAGGGTCCCAAACCAATCTAAAATATGTGGAGCACCTACTGCTCACAATACTGTATTACAAGGTGCTAACACAAGACACCTTTTGAAGGCCATCGATCAAGATATCAATCAGATATTGTAAAGGCTCAATCCATCCCACATAGAATCAACCTCCTAGGAAGGCAGTCTAATACCCTATAGAGATGAACTCCTGATAATAAAATCTGACTCTCCCATTTGTACCAACTACCAATCTGTCAAAATATGAAGTCCCAGGGTCCCATGTTATCCTCAGAAAGGATCCACCATGCTAACGATGTGCTACTCTGATCATAAATATCCGACTCTCATGCCTAGAATGCATCCTCCACTCCTAGAACCTCAAACTGTAATGTCTCTAAGAACCGTCCCCACTATCAAGGATCATGTCCTACAAATGTATCTCAATGAAGTCAAGGACTACAAGTACATAATCATACCCGATCCTAGGTATTGGAGAAGAAAATATGTACTGCCATATAGAATGTGTCCCAACATCTCCTCTCGAGGCATTCCAAAACTGAAACGAAGCAATCAAATGAGTTCTTGGAACCCAAAACCAAACTAGGAATCCACCACCCCTCAAATCGACTGAATGCCACAGTGTTATAATGATAACCACTAGAAACCACATATGCCAAGTATCACATCCAACTGATGGAAACAAGGTACTAGGAGTCAACTCTATGAATGTTGATCCGCATAACCCCTGCCAAAACATACTGGAAAATGTGATGTTTCGAACACTGTCAATGTACTCAGACAACCCATGGAGTCTAAACACCTCTCTAAAAAACAACTATGCTACTTGCGGTGCCTCATACTTTGATGGAATCAAAAAGAAATGTGTCAACTTGTTCCACCAATGATCAATGAAATAAATACAGTCCCTACCATACACCTATGACTCGTTTTGTTGGCAAGGCATGCACTCCCTCATATGTCTCAACATATCTTGCTCGAGGCCCTTCCATGAGAATCTCTCTCTGATTTGCTAGTAAGTCGTAAAGTACCCATGTTGTCTTTCAAAGGGCGTATCATGCATAGCCATCATGATATCCTCTCTAAGTGTGGACTCCAGAACCAAGTATATTCTACCTCTGTAGTAGATGATGTCATCCACCACTCTATGCATGTCATCCTGACTGTGACCATCCATCAACTTTCTAGAAAACAGATCCTTGGAATATTCCACCAAAAGGTGGGACTTCCAATCAGATGAAATCCATGTGAGGAAATATAACATAGTATGCATCTCCTCCTGATGTACCTATACACCTTGTTCACTGATCACATGGTCCACATATAAAAGGTTTTTCATGCCAAGCTCCTTGTGCCTGACCTGTTGATAGTCTGATAGAAGATCAATTTCTGGAAATTAATCTATCCCATGCCTAATGGTACTATCCATCTGCTAGGCCAACAAAATCCTAGGAGCACCACTAGTCATGCCCCTCAAAACCACCTTCCTACCATATGTTTCCCTGAACACTAGTTCCATGGCTTGGTAATCAACAAAATGCTTTCCCAAGGAAAAAAGCCATTGAACTCCCATTATGATATTAGTATCTGGAAGCTCAACTATGTAAAAATCATCGGTCACTTTGTAGTTACCCAACACTACACCCAAATGTAGAATATTCTATGTGCATGGCATACTACACCCACCTGCTACCACTAGATCAAACCTCTCAAGGTCTACTGTAGGAATGCCTCTCCTAGTAACCAAGGTTGAGTCAATGAAATTGTGGGTTTTCCCACCATCAATCATAGTTGTGACACGTTGTCCCTGTAATACCCCATGGACCCTAAACGTGTGAAGTCTAGGAACAAATGACAAAGTGGCAATAATCACACCTTGAGTCTCAACGTGTTATTTCTCAACACTCTTAGCCTCCACTCATGGCTTCTCATCATCTGAATTATTATGCTCGTTGCCTTGCTCATGTTTTGCCTCCTCTTCCTCATCACTGTCAGGAAGTACCTTGCCCTTCCCCAAGCACCTGTGATCCAATTCCTAAGGGTCCTTGCAACTGTAGAAAAGATTCTTCCTCCTCAATTCTCTTTGAGCCTCCTCATCCAATCTATCCTTCCCTGGTCATTCCTTTTGAAAGGGATTTTTATCTTTGTTCTCTGGGGGTATGAGAAGTTTAGAAGGATCTTTGTTCTTAGGAACTGCATCCTCCATATCATGTGTCCTGATAATGGAATCTTGTAGTGAAGTTGGATTCAAGGTCTTAACCCAACCACATAATGGTTCAAAAATTCCTTCAATGAAGAGCATAATCAATATAGGATTTGACACATCTGTCACCATGACTACAATCCTCTGAAACTATGAAATGTATGCATTTGGGGTACCTATTTTTTTGAGTTTTTCCAAATCACTAAAATGTATCTATGGATCCTTCCTATCAAATCTATCCACCAACCTCTGAGTGAAATCCATATATGAAGTGATGCTACTATGTCCCAATGTGTCTAACCCATGGTACCACCACTTGTGGGCCTCTCCATCCAAGTGCAAGGTGGCGTACTTGATGACCTCTGACTCTATCTTGGGGTTGAATTGGAAATAAGTATCCAACTTATGTGCCCATTCCCTAGCAGTGGATTTTCTACAACCATCAAAGTAAGGAATAGAAAACTTCCCCACTTTCCTCTGAAGATCCCAACTCCGTGTACCCCTGTTGAACTCTCTAGGCCTATTCTTATACTTTATAGTACAAAAATCCTACAAAGAAATGGATATTTAAACTCCTCCCCTAGAGTTTGATACTCCCTAAAATAATCCATAAAATCCTCCCCTTGTTCCTTTTGCCCCTGGTTTTCTGCTAGTTGTCCTTCCAGAAATTAAGGCATATGTGGTCTCATAGTCATTCTACTAGTTGAACCAATGTGGATCCATGTAGGAACATGTGTATGACTCCCTTCTGCATAGTTTCCATTGTTTCCCTCACTACCATTAGTATCTCGAGTATTTTCCACAAGTTGGTTTTGAAGATCAACTATCTGTTGTTGCCCCCTTTCCATGTTACTTTGTACCCTTGCCAATTCATTATGTGTCATTTCCAAGTTATTTATATATGCAAAGCAATGTCCTCTAGCTATTAATTTTTGTCCCCCATGTCTTCCTCTTCTTCTGACTTTGATTGGAAGATGTTTTCAACTCCTCTATACCTTCTTCGCTTGTATGTAATGTGTATTTCATCCCCCAGAATCATCAAGGAAAAATGTAATACATAGGCTGGCAGGAATACCAACTCCGATACCACTGTAATGTCCCTCCTTATATGGTTTTCATAAAATGTGTGTTTTGTTGTTTTACTCTAGTGATTTTTTATTCAAGTGTTTCTTCAAAGGGTTTGCTTCAAAACTTAAGTGCCCCCAAAATACTCCCCTTTTCTTAATGTTGTTGGAATTTAGTTTGTTGGTGGCATATGAGACCTGTCAAACACTTTGATAACATACTCATAACCAAATATAAACATCCTCTATTAATTGTTGTAGCGTTTTGGGTGTTTTCTGGTTGTTGTCTTTTGTCAAACACTTTAGTAGCAAACCCAAATACACTATATAATGCCTTGGTGGTTATTGTTATGATTGCTAGTATGGGTTCTTGTTTGTTTCAACAAATAATAAAGGGTTTGGGTGCCAAAAAAACATGCATATGTATTTGGTTTTCCCACATATAGTTTATTTTCATTCAATAAGGAAGGTAATGATTACATGTAATAACATATGGAAAAATCATTTTCAACCTACTGTAGCAATAACCTAAAACAACAATGATGGATCTGGGACATATATGATTCTTTTGACCTCTAGATATCTTCTTGGACAATAATTAAATGTGCAAAAATAATCTCCTTCAAACACCATGAGTCAAAAAATCTGTAGCTCAATTAGATGAAGATATCATATGGAACGATGGCAAAACCCCCCCTCAATCTATCGACATGTGTACATAAAAACCTCCTCAAGTAGAAATGTGACCTCTATGGAAGAAGTGCGCCCTTTTATGAGTATACACGACCTCAACAAGCAAGATAATTTCTCCCATCCATAAGATAATGCGGTCCCAACACTGAGAAAATGACCCACACAACAATAAAATTGGTCAACAAAGGAGAATTCGGTGCCCGAGAAGCAAACTCATCCTGGAAAAAAATATCCCAGCCCAACTAGTAAGGAAATCATCCCAACAAGATAACTTAACCCCCAGAACAAGAAAACTCATCCCCTGCAAAAAAGAAATCACCCCCCTGCTTAGTAAACTCGATCTACTCAATAGAGTACGAACTTCACATGGTAAATTCAGTCCATTCACAATGAAACTTGATCTACACAACCAAATCGGCCTCTGGAAATATGGTTCAATCTCTTCTTGTAAATATATGGATTCCACAAAGAAATTCACCCTCCTCAAACATCCAATTTGTTGTAATAGATAAACCAATCTCTTGAACAATGAACACAAATGGAAAACCTAAATGGTCTTCCCAACCAAATGGCTAGGTTGGATCTCTCACCATCGAAACCTTATTATCTAGGGTGGAATATTTCACCATCGTAACCAATCCAAACCCTCAAAGGCTCCAAGAGCTCTCCAAATCCAAGTAAATAATCATAAACATAATGAGAGAATGAGCTACCATATTTATTTTATCCCTCTCACCTTTTTGATAACCCTTTTACCCTTTTGGATGACGCTTTTACCTTTTTAACTTCACTTAAGTGATTAAAGTGATTTATAAGGTTTTATTCACTTTATTCTTCAATTCAATTTTTAATTACTCAATGTCACTTTATAATGTGGCCTTTTCCTCCAAATGACATCAAATAATTAATATGTTAATCCCATTTTTAATCGACCATGGCCTACGAGAATCAGATAGACCACTAAGTCATCCTCCTAAAACACTCATTTGGAAATGGACATTACAGTTTGGGTGATCGGGTTTGTTAAGGGGAACGACGATTCACTTGGACACATGGGTTATCAAAGGGGTGCGACACCCCCAAAGGATACAATGGTTCGTGATGGTGACCTTTGGAGTCCTTATAAGAGAACAAGGGTGCACAACCAAGGAAGGGAGATTTGAAGACAAGGAGAGCAAGAAGATATTTGTGGTTTTGATTCAGGATTAGACGAAGAGGGGCGAGCTCCATCAAGGAGCCAAGTCACTCCATATGGGAGGACTTGTGTTGCCTTGAGGTGGATTCAATGGACAAATTTGGGTGAGATTCTCTTGTGTCGATTTTTGGGAAGTCTGGAAACACAGGTCTGTTGGAGGCTTGTGTGAGGTAGAATCAAAATCTATGAAGTTTGAGGTAACGAGGAGACAACAAGTTTATGGTTGAGGACACATCTGAGGTGCAACACAATAGGTTACAGAGATGGTTGACACATAAATCCTTGGTGTGAGGAATCTGTTTATGAGTGTCTTGATGAGGTAAGGCGAGTCGTGTGACTCTTACAAATTTGTAAACCGAGTTGGTAGTGATCATATTGTAACTATTTCACAATAAAAAATAATTAGTTGGGTGTTAGGCATGGTTCATGTTACCCACACTATTTATGTGTATGTCTTTCATTTGTTTCATTATTGTTCACTTGGCTTCTCATGTTCATGGATGTATGCTTAAATATGACTAAGTGTTAAAGTTGTTAGCACAAGAGTTGCACTAGAGTAGGAATGTGATTCGTCGATAGCCTAAAATAGAGTATGAGTATACTCTAGGTGAAGAGGCGTAGTCCATATGAAGTATCCGTAGTGTTTCCAAGTAGCCAAGTGAAAAACGTCATGGTGTCACACGCCCTCAAGAGGTGTACAATCGTAAGGCGCACTCTAAGGACATGACAACTTGGCCTTCATCTAGAAAGGCATAAACATGAATATTTAGACCAATCACAATATTCAAACACTAGACTTACAACCAACCAACACAAAAGGAAATCAAACAAGGCCAAGACAAGTGCAACAAATACACAAATTGTCAAAAATATTATTGAAGAAAAAAGCTAAAAAAATTCAAATAAACCAAGTAAAATTAGAAATAATAATTAATAATAATTTAATTTTAAGGTCATAGTCAATCCAAACACCAAATTTGTGTATGTGACCCCATTGTTTGTGGGATAAGGGACCCCCTTTGTGCAACGATTTGATTGCTAAAATATACATAGATGTACATACCCTACCCCCTCTAGATTTGAACATGTGACCTCCGAGGAGGAAACACATGTTCTTAACCATTAGGCCCGCTCAAGTTGTACATTTGGTTAGCAAAAAGGTAGTGAGATGAGCCCCACACATTGTTTTAGTTTTTTATTCTCTAAGTTTTCTTGAAGAGTAGAGTGAAGAATATACATAGAACAACAATAGATGAATTTGAAATTTTCCATAAAATGGTAAATAAACCAAGAAAAAGGGCATACGTTTTTTTAAATAAAATCTTTATAACACAAATTTTACTAGCTTTATTGAATCATGAAAGATAAATGACCATATCTTAGGTAAATGGAAGTAATTTTGGATTACAAATAGTCTCTATCTAGAAACAATGCTCTAGACATAATGAAGAGATTCTCTTGGCCCCAAAATGCCCCAAAACTTTAGAAAATATAAGTCCATTATTGCATGAAATGGCATAGGATCAAGATCTTGATCGACAATGCGAGGACATCTTCATAAGAACTATGATTTCATGTTCAAAAAATAAGGTATCCACATGACTCAAACATCTTAAGACAAACTCTAACACACAAATATCAAAGATTAGTACCCTAGTGTTTATGTGGTTAAAACCCTCAAAGAGGGAAACAATTCATGGCCCTAGCCAATGCAACCACTTGAGGCAATTGATTAATGCAAAAGGGATAGTTTACATGAACACCTCTCACAATCTATAATCGA
>ML789002.1:7823-23013 GCA_009831015.1 Picea engelmannii
AGCTCACAGGGAGCATGCCATCCCTTGTGGAGCCAGATGTTAACACATTGAATTGTAGGGGTCAAAAAACCACTTTGGTTTTGTTTTTGAGTCATAGGGTTACATAAGTCATAGGTTTTTAGGTATTCTTGTTGTGGTCATAACTTAATGTTTGATTTGAATAAGCTAAATTTTGGTTCAACCTTGTTTTAGAGTCTTTAGGTCATGTAATTAGTCATCATGACAAGGTAAATAAGTCCCTATGAGTCACACCTTTGATCCCTACATCATTACCTTGACATGTCATACCTCCAATTTGTACACAAGTTTCCCTTTGTCACCATCCAATCGTTTAAATGTCAAGTCAAAGTTAGTTGTATGTGTTGCCAACTCACCAGGAGAATTCACAACATACTCATAAGTACCTCATGCAATCAATTGTCATCATTGCAATTAAAGAATCATCTCAAAGGGGATTTAATTGTTTTCAGAGCCTTCATTTAAACTAATTTTCATGGATTATGTCATAAGATCTTCTAACAGTCTCCTCCAAGTGTGCAATTTGTGTTTGAGCTTGGCACTGTGAACCTGGCGTTGTAGACAAGGCGTTGTGAACTGACTAAATAGGAGCATTGGAACTTGGATAACTTGCAAACATAACAGTTTAAATTCACAGAAATCAGCATCAAACCCAAGTTTACCAGGTACTCCTCGAGGGTCTCCACGTTTTTTGAATTGTTGAGAGAAGGTTTTGTGTTGGTTTATCTACTGGCTCTACGAACTGTCCAACTCTTTTTTTTGCCAGCCTTCAAACCCACCTCCATGGTGTTTTGAACCTTGCCACCAATCCAAGATGATTTCTTGACCTCATGCATCTTTTCCACTACTAAGAAACCACCTATCCCACTGAATTTTCCCCAGTGCTTTGAACTGGTTACTCTGGTGCTGTAAACAGGGCATTGTGAACCCTCTGTTCTAAAATTGTTGAAACCCTCATCTTCTGCATCCTTTGAAATTCATCCTTAAACGAGTTAATTTTACCCCTATAAAACTTGAAATGTATGTTTGATCATCTGTTGAACCAGTTTTAAAGTTTCACGCATTATCAATGATGTTAATTGATATTTATACTAATGAAAAACCATGTTTTAGCAGAGAAATCACATTTTTCTCCCTTTTATTATAACTCTTAGTTGTTGTTCCTTATCCCTCCTATTGGAAGAGTGTCTTGTCTCATACCTCAATGTGTATAAAGTAAGGTGTATACATATTTGTACAAGGTCATCCTTTTGAAAACAATGATGTCATCAAAACACTAATTTCTTGTATTCCCTATTTTCACACATCTAGCTATCATTAAAACTTACAAAAAATAATTTTCCAGCACCAGTTATGGATAGTCAACAACACAAGAATACTCACAAGGGAGGGGAGATTTTAAGGAAAGAGCCTTATGATATGAAGCTCCTTAACTTAGAACCTTTGTTCATGGAAGCCTTTCAAAGGGTAGGTAGCATCAATTTCTATCAAAAGATGCAAAGGGGGCATCCAGAGGTGGCCAGAGAGTTTGCACTCAACTTTAATGGGACTAAAACCAAAGTGGGGATGTTATAGTTTGAGGTTTCAGAACATTCCATCTCTATTGCAATAGAGATACCCAACAATGGAGATAATTGGTCAAATCTATGTCATTAAATTCTTTCTTCTCAAAGGAATTTCTTAAGCCAGAGTATCAGGAGGACATTTTGTCCAAAAGAGTGCCTAGAAACCACATTCTTGAATCTTTTGTTAAGATGTTGAAGGTCATCCAGAGATACTTCACATGTGAGGGGAGGTTTAACATGGTGTACCAATACCATATCAGGTTGTTGTTACACTTCACATGGAAGGAATCCATGAACCTTCCATTTTATCTTTTTAGAAGCATTGGTAAGATGTTTGACAGAGTTCAAGCCAATTCAAAGCAAGTAGACACCAGTTTTTTTCACTCTGGCCTTATTAAAATGTTAGTAATAGAAGAATTGAGGAAGACAAAAACTGATTGGGAAGCCTTCCTAACTTCATCACAGTTTCAGTTAGATGTTTTCCCCACTCCACAATCTAAGAGACAAAGTCCTAATCCTGTTGAGAGGACTGTACATTCAGTTTCTAGCAAGAAGAAAAGGGTGACAGTAAGTGATAAGGTTGTTAGAGCTACAAATGAAGCAGAAGCAGGAGGTACTTCACAACCTTCAGATAGATAATATTCACCCATGGAAGATCCTATTCCTATGGAGGTTCCTTCAAGCAAACCCACAGGCTTGAGAGGAAGAAATCTTGTTTTTTCATCACCCATTGTTACAAATAAGGTTAAGCCTAGGAGGCCTTTTACTAGAGCAGCAACCAAGCAACATGTTTTGGTGAAGGATGATACATCATAGATTTCAGCCCAGAGAAAAGGTAAATCTAAATATTTTGAGGATCCCATTGAAGTTATTAACATCAGTACTCAGCATGAAAGCAATCCCACTTTCAAGAGGCTCAAGAGACAACTCAAGAGTTGAAGTTGATAAGTTGAAGAAGGAAGACTTGGATTCTAGGAAGAAGCTTAAAGGCGTATTGGGCATATATCATGAGACCATTGATAAGGAAATGTTATTTTCTAAAATATTCCTTCCTCTTCATAGACATCTCAAGAGTCTCTATAGACGGAACATATCCCATCAAGCTCAAATCAGGAAATTGAAGGCAGAGCTACAACCTTTTAAAGAAGAATTGGGCAAGAGAAACCTACACATGTTGGCCAAGGTTGCTACCAGGAGAAGCTCTAGAAATAAAAAAATGAAGACATTGAGCCTCCATAACCAGCATCAATTTTGGTCAAATTTCATGTTTAATGCATTTACCACATTTTTGGTGATGGCTATGTTTTGTAAACCATGATTAGCAGTTTTGGTGCTTTCCTCTAGTCATGTATCAATATTATGAGGTTTCTACATCATTTTTGGACACTTGAGATAGTTTTGGGATGTTAAAGACTCTGGTAAAATCAAACAGACCACTACAGGAAAGTTCACAGTGACTAGCATTGCGAACTAGCTTTTTTAGGACAGCTTGCAGCGCAGTGCTACGAACTCATTTTTTGTAGATTTTGGGGGAAAATAGAGCTTTCAGATGTCAAGATGGATGTAGACCATCTCTCTAAAGGTCATTTGCGATATGGGAGCCCATCTTCCCAAATAAAATGCACTCGAATGGACACATCATCAACCATTAAAAATGTGTTGCAAACGTTGCCAACATCATCATGGAAAGTAGCATTTTGTTTATTTTTTGTTGTACACTTGTTGCTACGCTTCCCTTAGGCACAAGGATCCTATGAGGAAGTTGTAATTTGAATTGTAAAGCTGTCAATGATAGTGTAGGATATAAAAAGAGCATTGTAAGACCGAGGAGGGGTTCAAATGGGGTAAGAGAGGACTCATATTTTTTATATTGTCTATGTAGCAGAGAGTATCTCTTATTGTATGGACCAGACCTAAGACACTTTGGATAATGGAAATTAGTGTTGCTTCTTTATCATTTTTTTTTCTATCTTACTTTGATTACAGTCTATTGAATGATTCATCTGGCTGATTGTATATGTGATATCACAATAAAGGATCTATTGTGATATTGTTTACAAATATATCAAAGTCTTTCTCTTTGATTTTAAAAATTTCTTATTTCAAAGAGTTTTCTTCATATGTGTGTCAGTGTTACCTGATGTAGATGATATGCATATTACACATTTCTTGTCAAGTCTTCCACCTACTTAGTTTATCTCTTAAACCCTGATCTGAAGTTATTCAAGGCCTTATTTGCTAGTGTATATTGTATGGATTTATATGTGATTGACATCCTTTACTAAGTTTTCCATCCATTTGCCACCTTTTATAAACATATATCCTTCACATTCTGATGGGTACTGGGCTTGCACTTACAACAGTCTAAGTGTGACTCTCAATGCTAACATAAACCTTAATAAAACTAGCACGAGTCACTAAAATCATAATATCTAAATATTATGAAGCCCAATTGTAGTGAGACTAGTGACAATTGGAAGAAGACACTAGCGGTTTTTAAATTTATGAACTTTGGATTTTTTAGGGAAAAATTGGTAGAGATATTATTGTTCGTGCAACATCGCTCTCCCTAGAAGGGATAAAAACAACAAGGTTTAGTAAAGAGACCATAAATTCCTCTTATAAAATTCAAATTGGGAGAGACCAGTGGAATTCGAAAGAAGAAATTCCATGATGTTATAGGTCAAAATTTTAGTGAAGTTGGAACAAAATTCATAGATATATAATATTTACAAGGCCAACTTGCAATGTAGTGCCCATACAAAAGGTTGAAATGATAAGTCAACTTAAAATTATCATAAGTTTTGATTGAAAGGTCCAAATTGAGTGATCCAAAAGACATAGGAAAGAGGAAATAAAGGAGAATATATATAGAAACTATGCCATGGAAACTAAATCAAGAAACACCTACCCAATGCCACCCAAAATGATACTACGTCACTAAAAGGCCAAAAGGTCGAAATGGATATAACTCTTTACAATTAAAATCCATATTTAAGAAATTATTAGATTTTTTCATGATAAGATAGTCAAATTAGAACATAATGGATCAATATCATACTCATAGAGTAAATGGGGTTGAAGTGGATTTATTATATAAAATGACTCTACAATAGTAACCAAATCACCATAACACAAATACTTAGGGCCACGAATGATAGGATACAAAAGGGAATTACTTTCCAAAAATATAGAGAAATAAGTTTGATGGAAATCACATATTAAACTAGTTAAGCCAAAAGTAGAAAAATTTCATCATATATTAAACTAGTTAAGCCAAAAGTAGAAAAATTTCATCATATAACAAAAGAAAACCATATCAACACTCCATTTTTAGACAAAACCATTCTAATGACACTGTTGGTTATTAATTAGCAAGAGACCTCAAGGACCCACATAGACACGGTATTTCCTTATGAGAGGCCTTATATCTTGGTATGATAATAAATGGAGAGAGACTATTGTAATTGTATGACACAACGACGGCTAGTAGCTAAATATACCTTGGAGCATAAAAACATTTCCATGTGACTAAATAAATTAAGTGATAATAAGCCCTCGGATAACTACCTTACGGTGTAAAAGACATAATCTAACATGATCTTAGGAAGGCCAACCAACTACTCTTCAAGAAGCCATGCACTATGCTCGCCATATTTAATCTTAGACTACCATTGCAAGAAATTATTTCACAAGATTAGGAAGTAAGGTTCAATAAATATAAAATAAAATAAGGACACGGCATCCCAACCAATCAAAATATATCGCCTAAGGAAATGGAAGAGGTGAGATAAAGGATTATGATTTGGGTGTAACAAGAAACCAAAGGGACAGAAGTGTCCACAAACCCTTATGATTCTTGAATACATAAGAAATAAAAGGGTAATTGTTCGTATCAAATTTCATCAACAAAAAAATTGGTAAACCTTCTCTATTGCTTTGTGTACCGAGTGCCAAAATTCTAAATTACAATTGGGAATGGAGCACCTATCTCGTGTGGAAGAAAATGCCACAATATCAAGATTAGAATGGGATATTACAAGTTACTAAATGCCACAATATCCAGATTAGAATGGGATACTACAAGTTACTAACCCTCATGTATTCCATTCCTATTGGAGGGGTAGAAATTTCTACGGGTACAATGGGTAAAAAATATTGGTACAATTTTCATCAACTAAGAAAAATTATTTATGAGATTCTTCATAGAAGGAAAATAATATAATTTCAATGGCCTCAATTCACCTCCCACTCAAGTGATCAAATCATATAATATGGTAAATCTATTTGAAATATGTGTTAATGGAGTTATTTTCATGATGTATTCTATGGAAGTTCAATTAGAAGCTAAATTATTCCTTGGTTAAGTATAATCGAGTCTTCCAAAAATATCCCAAGGAGCTACTTCCATCCATAGATCATGAGCATCAAATCGATTTCATTCTAGTAATGTCCCTCCCAACATGGAGCCTTACATATACTCTTATGAAAAAAATGTTATATCAAGAAAATGGTGTAAACCATGTTGGATGTAGGTATCATTTAATTAATAAAGGATTCATTTTCAGCTCCAGTAGTGATGGTTAGATGGACAAGTCTTGAAAGATGTGTCATGATTATACATAATTAAACAAAACCACTCTCAAGGATAAATTCCCCATTTTTATTATTGATGAACTCTTATATGAACTTCATGGGGTGACCTACGTCACAAACATAGATAACAAATATGGCTACCATAAAATCCAATCAAGAAAGAAAGACATAGCCAAAACAACTTTTTCAGCATATGAAGGGCATTTTAAGTTCTTAGTCAAGCATTTTGGATTGAATAATGTTGTTATTACTAATCCTCATGAACAAGAATTTTCAACTCTTCTATAGAGAGTTGGTTCATGTGTGTTGATGATATACTCATTTATAGAAAGACATGGGAAGAGTATCTTCAATATGTGGATATCATCAACTCTATGCAAAAAGGTCCAAATGTTCTTTTGGTAAACAAAAGGTGGAGTATTTGGGCCATATTCTTTCACATGAATAGGTTAAGGTTGATCCTCAAAAGACTTTGAGGCATTACAGAGTGGCATGTTCCCAAGAACATTAAGGGTCTTCAAGGATTCTTGGATCTTATGGATACTAAGTACTATTCATATGTGGATGTCCTAGTAATGTCTCTCTTGAATAATTCATTGGTGTGGATAAAAGAGGCCACCCTAGCATTATCTTGCTTAATGTATGTTATGTATTCTACTCTAGTGTTTGTGACCCCTGATCTTAGTAAAATTTGTGATGGATAAGGTAGAGGATTGGAGCAATATTAATGTCAAAATGTAAGCCACTAGCTATTGAAAGTAGACAAGTCAAAGGTATAGATTTGGTGAAATTCACATATGAAAAATAAATCATTTTCTTTCTACATGTAATAGAGAAATGTAGACACCCACAGGGGTGTAGACCGATTGGCAAGTGTTGTGTAAATGGAAGGAAATGTAAAAAGGAGGTCTCAAGTTCGATTCTCACCTCGATTTACCCGTACCCCATGCATGCGGGCTGTGTGGACGCACTTGGAGGTTATAGAGGTAGCAGACGGGAACCGACCCCGTGTCACACATAGGAAGGCATTTCAAGGTTAAGATGGAGAATGATAATACCTCATGGGAAGGCATTTCAAGGTTAATATGGAGAATGATAACTTTAAGTACTTTCTAATAGAGAGGTTGTCTTCAAAGGAGCAACAAAAATGGGTGGAAGAAATGCAAGGAGATGATTTTGAAATGAGCTACAAAAATGGGAAGGATAATATGGTATTAGATGCCATTTTTTAACAAAATACATTGAAGTAACAACCTTATGTGCCATCAAACCTACTATTCATATATGGTGGGAAGAACCTTGTAAAGAATGGGAAGAAGGATGTACAACTTGATCAAAACTACAATTATTGCAAGAGGGGAAGAGTTATTTTCAACATTTTTCTAGGAAGGAAAACACCATTTGGTGTGAGGATATAATATACATTTAAGTCCTTAGTGAAATTTGAAACAATGAAGAGTCTCATAACTCACCCTTAGGGGGTATTCAAAGTTCCTCAAGATATATCAAAGGGTTAAAAAGGTATTCTTTTGGGAAGGATGTGATGTTAAAAATGACATAGAATGTTGGGTGTGTCCAAAGAATAAGGAAGAATCTCTTAAAGTACCTCCTCGGTTGCTTCAACCCTTACCCATACAAAATCAAAGATGGGAAGAAATATCAATGGAATTTGTTACAGGTCTATCAAAATCAAAAGCTAAGGAAGCTATTTTCGTGAAGATGGATAGACTCACCAAATACGAATGTTTCTACGGATTCCAAAGTACATGCATGATAGGCCAAGTAATAGAGGATTTCTTGGAGGAAATTTGCAAGCTTTATGGTTTTCTTAGAGTGATAGAAACTCCAAATTCACAAGTAATTTTTGAAAGGATCTTTGGAAATTAAGTGGAACCACCATGGCTGTGAGCTTTTCCTGTCACCCCTAGACAAATCATTGAACTGAGATAGTCAACAAATGTGTTCATGGTTATCTTTGTTGCTATGCTTTCGACAAACAATCCCAATGGCTCAAATAAATTCCTCTTGAAAAACAGTGGTATGATATAACTTGTCATGTAGAAACTAAGATGTGACTCCAATCCATGGTCTCTATAGCTACCCACTTCCCAACGTCACATCTAACTATAAAGGATATTCCAAGGTTCGAACAATTAGCTCACATGTTCAATGAACTCAAGATACTTTACAACTACTTATTGAAATCATTCAAGAAGCTCAAAATAGGATGAAGCAACAAGTGGATCAACATAGTAGTGAGAGACAACTACTTGTGGGCTATTAGGTGTATCCAACTTCAGCGGCATAAAGAATCCAACATCACACGCGATCCACCTTCAAATAGAAAAATCAAAAGTTAGAGCCAAAATTTTATGGGGGTTGCATGATCAATCATGAGATCAAATAAGTAGCTTATGAGTTGGAGTTTCCTTCTCTTGATTTGGTGGTCAGCACCTCCTTCGAGACTCATGACATGGTTTAACAACTTCCCATGGATCCGTTAACTCTGGTGGTTATATCGGAAACGAAAAGGTCAACCTTTTGGTTTAATGGAAAACGTGGGCCAACAATTGGTATCAGAGCAAAAGGTTGGTGGTTCGAGTTTGGTGTTGAGTACCTTAATTAGTGATGAGCGGGAGATTATTGACTTGGTGGTCAACGCTTCCTTTGAGACTCATAAAACATGGAACAACAACTTCTTCACACATTCACAAAGTTTTCCATATTTCTTAGTCAAAAAAGTTATTTGAAAGAACAAGGAAATAAAGTTAATTCTTCAACTAAGTTATTAATGTTCACATTATTCATTGTATCTATAGAAAGCCACATAAAATGATAACAACATAAAACAATGACGTCAATTACAAAATGTATGCTATGATCCTAACCCTTATTCATAATACTATATCCATTATCTCTAATTCTAATCATGGCTTTTGACTAGAACAATCATCATTTTCTAAAGTGTGTTTCCATACATTGAAATAGGAAGTTGCCTCTCAAAGTGACCTATTACTATTGGTTCATTTATTTCCATAATGCCTATTACTATTGGTTCATTTATTGTCCTAATGTAGGAATTTGTGATCCTTTCTTTTATGCTGTTGTGAATTTATTTGGTTCATAATAACAAATCTGTCACAAAGTAGTATTTCAAAAGGACAAATTTATAACCTTGATATGTTGTGTGCTGTAGTGGATGTTTTTAAAAGTTGTTTTAACTTTAAGTGTACTGTAACGCAATTCACTCAAACTTGGTCTCTTATTTTTCGAAGGAGAAACGTTCTCAGGTTTGCCTATATTCAGAAAGCCAAATAATTTCCAATTGCTGGACCTGATGACAAAACTACTGATAATGGGTGTACACCTTTATTTGATTTTGGCAAACCAAATAGCAGTAACTGGTTCAAGTTCCCTAGGGCAACACAGAGTGAGTTCGAGAGGATTGGCGTACTTGAATATCAATGGTGGTATTAATTCTCTCACAATTTCTTTTTAAGGTTACAAGATTGACCTGGGGTTTCCATTGTAATTGGTTTCTGACAGTCAACTAAAAACATTATTAGAAGGCCAGAAGACAGGTGTGGTTTATTTAATTTTCCTATGTTTATGGGATGATGGATGCTAATGTTATTATTTCCGACAAGTAATACAGACAGATTTTGGAACTAAGTGCTATTTAGTGAATTTGTCCGAAAATAATGTAAAGACAGTACGAGCTGTTCAGAATCGAGGAAGGCTGATTATGATAGAAATTTAATATTTCCCTGCAGGCAAAATCCATTTGAAAGCTTCCAGGAATTCCCATCCCAAATGAATGTTGTTCCTCTAAACGGAACTGTTATACATTAAGATCGGGGAACAAAATCATCATATGCAGTAGAATGCAAATAAAAATTGAAGGTTGAAGAGCGATAATTATATTAAAAACAGGCAAGGAGCCGATTTATAGATAATGATTGGCAACCTGAATAGTTCCATACAGTTGTTCAAATGGATGAATTGTTCGACCAGTTCATCTAGCATTTTAATACAGCCTGTCGTAACCCTAATTAAGTAAAGCCGATCAGAAAAGGAGAATTCAAAAATTAGGGAGCCAAAGCAAATGACCTTTGAAGAAGGGCGGAGGAGCTGATCCCTTTGTTGCATGCTGCATTCATCTAACAAAATCGATACCTGTACAACCCACCTCATCGCCATTGCAATATAAAGTCGCTCGTTAAATAATAGAGAGGAAAGATTTACAGGGACATCGAAAATTGCAAAAAATTAGGATCTTGTAGGACCAAGACCTAACTTGAGATCCAACCCACTGTCTTCAACTCCGGAGGAAGATTCATGGTGCACCGAGCTTGAGTGTCCAGCTTCGATCCTGCTACCACCAACCTGACAAGTCGGCCTGGATACTGAGCTACCAGTCGCTTCAAATTCTGATATAGGTTGAGGTCGAGGCTGAGGCTGAGGCTGAGGCTGAGGCTGAGGCTGCACCATTAAATATCTGTTGTCCGTGCTACACTGTCTTGACTGGAGAGGTGGCATCGCTGCTGCTGTTGGGAATTGTGGGTTCACGGAGTACATGTTTGAGCACCCGAAGTCTCCATAAGGCATAGAAGAAAAACCATACTGGCCAGTCTGTGGAACGTAAAACCATGAAGGCCGAACGCTTGCAGGGCGTAGTGCTGATCCGAATCCCATGCCAGCGGGTTGCTGGTGGTTTTGATAATCCAGAAAATGTGGCATAGGAGAAGCAATCACAGGTGCTGGGAATCGAGGGGCAGGTGAAGGCGGGGGGATCTCACCTCCAAAAACAGTCATTCGAGCCGAGTGAGGCGTCAAGAGGGCAGACCCAGCAAGACGATGCATGCCATAAAAACTAGGCACAGCAACAGCAGCAGCGTTCCCTGCTCTATTGGCAGACGCATGAGCAGCAGCCACAGCAGCGCTTCTGCTCGCCTGAATCTGTGCTCGCTTTGCCTGTTGCCGTTCTTTCTTGTGTGCATTTTGATGTCCACCCAATGCCTGAGAATTCGCAAATTCTCTGCAGCAATATTGACATTCGTACTTTCTACTGTCGGAAGCCGAATTGCTGCCACTTTCTGCAGGCTGTGCTGCACTCGATCTATCTTCTCCCTCGACATCGTCTTCGTTAGCCTTGTCACGATCATCATGCGCAGGCCCTGATCGGTTCTCAGTTTCCTTCGGTTTTTGTCTCAGTTCAAAGCCAAACAATTTCATCGATTTCTCTCGCCTACAGCCCTCTGCTTCATCGGTGATCCCTTCGCTACACTGATCTTTGAGTTGTTCGCTATGGTGATCTCTCTGGGTACTGAAACTCCGCTGCAACGATTTAGGAGCCACTGCGTCTTTCTTGTTCTTGATTTCCATTGAAGTGGATCCAAGATGATTACTGCATTCTTCTTGGGCCACCTCCTCTCCCATTGAGGTCTCAGTGGGGTTCTGCAGAGAACCGAAATTCTCATTTGGGTAGCATTGAAACAGAGCAGCACTATTCTCTTTCTTCTCTGCTCCTTTCAAGAGGGCTCTTGTGCTTGTGCCTGTGCCTGAGCCTGCATCTCTATCCTGACATGCATCGGGGTGCAGTGGAGAAGCAGAAGCAGCCTTGCAGTAGATCAATGCTTCTCCTTCAGCCCTTTGTCGCTTGGACGGCATGGAAGCCGAGGAATAGCCAAAAAGGAGAAGGTGCCAATAATTCCAAATTTGGGTGTCTAGTTTTCTCCCGCTAATTCCTCCCGCTCCGCCTGACACACTCTAATATTTGGGCAACTTGGGGGAGCGAATCTACAAGTCGTGTCATGGGCCAGGAGCATGAATGCAGTCAATCAGTACTGCAGGAGGCCATGAAACGCTGTCAAGACTATCAATCAATCAGTGAAAAGAGGAGGAAGTTTGTGATTGGAGGCAGACGACATTCATCTCCTAGGGTTCACGTGATCGAACCCTTGTGTCGCCTTCAGATGGGAGGAAAAGTCCAACAAACTATTGATATGAAAAGAGAATGCTAACGCAGGCATAATGAGTTAGAGGCCCCATTCCTGCTCTTCTCTTCTCTTATGCCAGTTGAGTTGCAGGCATTGTTATGTAAAAAAAAAAACCTCAATTTACCTGCCCCATTCTAACCTCCATAACGTGATGAGCTGCCTTTAAAGCCTGAACTTGGGCGGCTCCAATTCCAAATGAAAATCTACCCAACACAACAGAAATTCTATTCTATTTTTTGTAATCAAAGGGCGCCGAATATATGGGGCCGCCGGGCAGTGACAGCTGCTCACCCAACTGAAGATGAAGGCAGGCGAAGGTCCAATGAAAGAGGCGCAGGCGGACATCCCGAGAAGCCAATTCACGTATTGGGAAACCAACCGACTTATTCATAGTGTCAGCAATGGGCATTGGCTACCACGAGGGGGTGGATGGCCAGGCTGCCCGCCATGCTCCCTCCTTGCCCGACACACCAGTTCGACTCGACGCCATGTGCAGCTGTAACAAGCGCACGTCAATCAATCTCCTATATTTTTATTCGCAATCAACTAACCACTCTTATACGATTCTATCGTTTCTTTCTTTTTTGTTTTTCCATATACCTACGCAGCAGGAAGGAGAAGAGGCTCAATCGCCTCGACGGACAAACACAATTCACACAATTTACTCACGCAAGATATACTCAGTTTTTAGAGCACCTGTCGGCCATGTAAAGTCTTCATTCATTTCTCTTCTCACGCATCTCCCTCCTCGACCCTCGCTACATTAATTCCGACCCAATTACTAGCCGTTATTTTCATCCCACATATATAAATAAATAAAGCTCGTAACTGTTCACTGTTCTGTTGAAAGGTTCTATCATACCGGATCTAATGCATAGATCTCTTTTCACGTGTCTTGACATGTTTTGACATTGATGACAGTTTTTTCTTTTTAATGATCAACCACAATCCATATTAGTTGTGCTTCATTAGCGTAACGCCATACAAAGAGTGAAGAACAAGGCTTTTCATTCATTGCATCTGCCACTTCTCGTTGTCTCTACCTTATTCCACCACGCTGCGAATATACTAGAAAATTCAGAGTAGGTATATAAATATACGTTCATTAAAATTATCTATTTGTTCATTGGTTCTTTCACAAAGAGCTTCTGTTAAGCCTTTACCAGGGTTAAAAAATGGAGCGAGACATTGGTTGCTTCTGTCTTTTAAGCATGTCTTCATCTGTTAAACACTTATCACAATTTTTTTTTTTTTTTTAAATTAACATATAAATAATATAAAATTTTTGGGTTTACATTTGTTTTTATGATGGAACATTTTAACCTTAAAATATATTTATATTTTATTTAATGTTTTACATTGGAAATGTAAGATTTTAAAAAAAATTAAATTAAATTTATTAATGTTACATGCAGTAAGTAAAGATTTACATACATTTTTCATTGATAATCATAAAATTATTAATTTTAAAATTTTAAAATTTTTCATTATAAAATTAATAATATAATTTTATTTTTGAATTTTTGAATTTAAGTTTGTGTCTTCAACATTTTGTGTCAATATTATATATATTGATATTTATGATATAGTAAAAATTTTGTTAATATTATATATATTGATATTTGTGATATAGTAAAAATTTTGTTATTATGACAACTGGTTTTAAGGTGTAAGTTTTTGAATACTATATTATTTTATTAATAGATATAATTCTTTTAATTAATTTCATATTGTTTACCCTTTAAAATTAATAAATTTGTTTTTTTTTCTAAGTTTGAAACATAAATCATGTTTAACCACCAATATCATATTGGTTGGTAATAATATTTTCTGTCGCTTTTAAGTAGAGACATTTGGGACCCTTGATAGTGGTAAACTTCCACCATTCTATCACTAAGTCATACAACCAAAATTATTACCATTAATTACTATTATAGAGAACCCCAAGTGTTAGTTCAATTGAACTGACATGCTGGCCCCATTCACTTTTTGTGAGGAAACTCAATTTTCCATGGATTAAGAGAGTTCATCCCTTAAGACCAACAAGGTCTATTGAACAAAGAAAGCTACTAAGATTAACAAGGAAGCCTAAAGAGCAATTAGATTATGAAAATAGATAAAATTATGTTTCTTATTACTATCATAGGGAAATATAAAATGGTAGGAAATATAAAATGAAATGTTGCCCATTCTCAACTTATTTTGCATCACAAATTTTACAAATTTGCTCATTCCAAGGTGTTTTTGGTTTAGTTCATTCATCCATTTATAAAAAACATGGACATTGGTCCTAATTTTAGAAATTCCAGTATTTCAACTTCCCTTTATTAAATGATTTCAATGTTGTTTGAAACATTTTAGTTCTAAATCTTATTTATATATTTCATAGAGATGATAAATTTAACATCATTGTAATTATTAATTTGAATGTTTTGTTTTATGTTCCAATACTTAAGCCAAGCCTTATAATCTACAATCCAATTTGTTTTTAGCATGTAGTGGTTGTTCTAAAAGCAATAATAGGGAACATATCTTTCCTTAGTTTGAGAAGAAAAAAAAATAAAAAATAAATATATATATATATATATATATATATATATATATATATATAATCACAACTAAAAACTCCATGGAAGTACAACCACCTCCATGAAGTATATCCACTTCACATTTGCAGTTGCTCACCCAATTGAAATGAATTTTTATACATCTATTTCCATGATCATAATAAGTTTTGGAACAACAAATGATTATTTTATAGATATTATTGTTCCAAACTTAAATGACAATTGCAATCAAATCCTAGGTATATGTAAGATTTATTTCTTCAGAAATGTTATCATATATAAAATTGGAAAGTAATTTATTTTCTTAAATTAAATTATTATAATATTAATTTTTATTAATATTAATTTTAAACTTATATTTTTTTCAAAATTGATAAAAAACTCTACATTACTTATAAGGATAAAAAATAATAATATTTATTATCAACAACATATAATAGAATGA
>ML789002.1:23113-35338 GCA_009831015.1 Picea engelmannii
GGTTGTAGCCAGAGAATTGGGGAGTTGGAGCTTCCCTCAGGTTGTAGCCTGAGAAACTAGGGGGTTGGAGCCTCCTTCCAGTTGCAGTTGGAAAACAAAGGAAGTTGGTGCTTCCAATGAATGTAATTCTTCAAGACATATAAAAAAAGGCATTATGTGGTTTTCTCCCGATTTGGGGTTCCATGTAAAACACTGGTGTATTGTATATGTGTCTGATTGTTTATTTCTTACTGCTCATTATTGGATAATAATTCTACATTGATATAACATTTGAAGAAAAAGGATTATAATTATGCTATTACTGATTCACCCCCCCTCTCAGTAATCCAACAAGATAAACTTCTTGAGGAGATTCATATCCAATTTTACTGAGTTGGTCAAATTTATCACATCCATGTTGAGAAAAGGGAATGAAGTGAAATGGACACAAGAAGATAGGAATTCTTTTGAGCAAATAAAATAAGCATTGGTTGATGCACCTGTTCTTATTAGTCCTGATTACTCAAAAGAATGTCTGATATTTTCTTTTTCTTCAAATGACACACTAGTTTTTGTCCTTCTTTGGAAGAACTTGGATGGAATGGAGTAGCCTATTTATTTTTTCACCAGAGCTTTGAGAGATGTTGAAGTCATATATGACATCATGGAGAAGCAAGATTATGCTTTGGTCAAAGCCCTCAAAGATTATATGTTATGTATTCCAAAATTATTGCTTGTTTCCCTTCAAGCTTTGTAAAAGAAATTCTGATTCACCCTGACATAGATAGGAAAAGGAGTAAGTGGATTGCTAAAATTTTGTAGTTTGATCTTGAGATGAAACCCACCAAGCTGGTGAAAGGTCAAGGTTTAGCTAGATTGTTAGTTGAATCAAATTGTGATTAACTTGGGGTTAATTTCATGAATATTAATTCTGAAAATAAGAAAAATGATTTTCTGTTAGCGATTATTTTTGTCTTAGGCCCAAAAGAACCCAGGTCTATAGGTTGTTGAGGAAGTGCCCAAGCGCAGTGCGGGAGAATCCCTGTTTTTCCGGTAGCAGGGCAATCAAGTAGGCAAAATAGCGTTGGCAACATCCAAGATCTATTTACAAAGAAGATCGACGGTCATTGGGTTTTCGGAGCTACCGAGTTGCCCAAGGTTAAGCACAAGAGGGAGCACCAATAGTTCAAATCAGATTTGGGTCGTCCGATCCAACCAGGACAGGTGGCAGCCTGTTGGCGTATCGGGTATCGGGAGTCAGGAAGCTCTCCATCCATTGCACTTGCAAGTGCCAATCAATGAAACTATGAAGCTCCCTTCGAACTAAGCCCAAGATCTCAGCACCATGTCATATCAAGCGAGCGGGTGAAGGGGGCCAGCCCCTTTATAATAACAAATACTATCTGGGTCGTCCATCTGAAGGACACGCGGCACGCATCCACGTCATGATGGCATTCGGGAATTTGAGCGGTAAGCACTCCTCGCCATTTTACATTTCGAAACCCCGAACCCCGATAGCGCCGAAAGCCTAGCTTCACTCATTAATTACAGGGTATGGACATCCCCGCTGAAGGTCCACCCGAGATGGTCCTCCGTACTAATTCTTTCCATGGAAGCCGCGCTGAGTCTCCAACTCGCCAGGGAAGCCTGCACATGCCAATTCAACATTTAAGGGCTCAGCTACCCCCCTGGCGCGAGCCATGAAGAATTAAGGTAGCGTATGACAGTAGAATGCAGGCCAAATGTTATTGAGGAGACGCCTCTGCTGGGCAAAATGGGGAAGAGCATATGTAGGCATTTTGGCCATTTTTTGTATCTATCGATGGTTGAGCTAAGCTCCTGATTGTAAAGTTTTGATGAAGCGTTGGTCGCTCTGGTTAATGTATAAGGCATTTGAGATTTCTTACTTTATGGATGTCAGCTTCCCTTCCATTTATTTGTTTACTGTGTTAGAACAACTCGGAATTGGAGGATCCAGTCGAGTTGTGGGTGTTATAGGATGATGTAGGTTGGATCACTGTAATAGTCACATTGTTTCTAATCGGTTCTTGTGATGTTCTCAGTGCTGAAACGACTTGGAATTGAAGGATTCAGTTGAGTCACCCCTCAGCTCCTTGAAACTCTGGACCAAGAGGATCTTGGCTTCCGAGTTTTTCGTCCTCAAGCTTCCGAAGGCCTGTTGCCCGAGGCAGTCTTGCTCACCCTTCTCACAAGTCTTATTTCTTCCACCCTTTAATCATTTACTGACATAAGTTGGATCAAGACCTCCCTTGCTTTCTACATACCAGGCCTAGTTTACCGAGTTAAAGCTATATTTTCTTGAGTCTTTACCCATCTGATCACCCCATTAAACAAACCGTGACATAAAAACTGATGGGCGTCGGGCTCTGTTCCTGCAAGCAATCCATGAGTGACTTCTGACACTAACATATTCCTAGCAGCAGCTCACAAATTATCTCAAAGTTGACAGATTGCAATTCGTACAAGGACCTCATCCATTTCTTGCAAACTTTGCAACCTCCTACTAGACTTGAGAAGACTAAAGTGAGGGATTTAAAGCTTAAATAAGTCAGGTAGTGCATTATTGATCATGTTCTATATTGGAAATATCTTGTAGGTGTTCTTTTAAGATGCTTGGATCTAGAAGAGGAAAAACAAACCATGACTGATTTTCATGATAGCCTATGTGGAGGTCATCATTTTTGGAGGACTACAACATACAAAATACATAGAGTTGGGTACTTTTGGCCTAGCGTATTTACTGATGTGTGTGCAAAGATCAAAACCTATGATAAATGTCAAAAATTCTCATGCAAGCAACAACTCAAATCTTTGCCTCTGAAGCCCATAGTGGTATCTACTCCTTTCCAACAATGGGGATTAGACTTCATTGGAGAAATACATCCAGATTCAAGTGGTCAACATCGTTGGATTCTTACTGCTACTGATTAATTCAAAAAGTGGATAGAATCCATTCCCACAAGAAATGCAACGCATAAGGTAGTCATTGGATTCCTGGAAGACATTCTGTCAAGGTTTGGTTGTCCTAACAAAATTGTTACTGATAATGCTACAGCTTTTAAAGTTGCTCCTCTGGTGAAGTTTTGTGAAAATTTTGGGATTCAACTTATTCACTCTACCCCATACTACCCTCAAGGTCATGGCTTAGCTAAATCCTCCAACAAAATCTTAGTAAAGATCATCAAAAAGTTGTTGGAGGATTAAAAAAGGTCATGGGATTCAAAACTGAATTTTTCTCTATGGGCAGACAGAGTAACCACCAAAATATCAATTGGTACTACTCCATTTCAGTTGGTCTATGGAACTGAAGTTGTTTTTTCTACTCAACTAGCTTTACATATAGAAAATTTTCTTCAACACTAAGAAGGGGAACCAGATGACATGATGAAGAGGATGCATCAACTAGTGGAAGTACAAAAAACCAAGGAATGTCTCTTTGATAAAGCACAAATCCATCAGTAGAAAATCAAAGAAGCTTTTGACAAGAAGGTGAAGAAAGAAGATTTCCAACTGGGAGATCTGGTACTCAAATGGCATGCAAAACGGCAAGATAATGGTAAACATGGTAAATTTTAATCCTTGTGGATGGGTCCTGCAAAATAACACATTTAAATTGCAATGCTTGGAAGATACTAGATTTTTTAGTGGCCCAGTCAATCGACATTTTCTAAAGAAATACTTTTCCTAAAATCCATGAGTGGCTTCATTTCATTGTAAATATCAGTCTTTAGTTAGTTTTATTTTCTTTCAATAATGACTCCTAGCCCAATGGATAAGGCACTAGAGCTACATGTTCTTGGCAGCTCACAGGGAGCATGCCATCCCTTGTGGAGCCAGATGTTAACACATTGAATTGTAGGGGTCAAAAAACCACTTTGGTTTTGTTTTTGAGTCATAGGGTTACATAAGTCATAGGTTTTTAGGTATTCTTGTTGTGGTCATAACTTAATGTTTGATTTGAATAAGCTAAATTTTGGTTCAACCTTGTTTTAGAGTCTTTAGGTCATGTAATTAGTCATCATGACAAGGTAAATAAGTCCCTATGAGTCACACCTTTGATCCCTACATCATTACCTTGACATGTCATACCTCCAATTTGTACACAAGTTTCCCTTTGTCACCATCCAATCGTTTAAATGTCAAGTCAAAGTTAGTTGTATGTGTTGCCAACTCACCAGGAGAATTCACAACATACTCATAAGTACCTCATGCAATCAATTGTCATCATTGCAATTAAAGAATCATCTCAAAGGGGATTTAATTGTTTTCAGAGCCTTCATTTAAACTAATTTTCATGGATTATGTCATAAGATCTTCTAACAGTCTCCTCCAAGTGTGCAATTTGTGTTTGAGCTTGGCACTGTGAACCTGGCGTTGTAGACAAGGCGTTGTGAACTGACTAAATAGGAGCATTGGAACTTGGATAACTTGCAAACATAACAGTTTAAATTCACAGAAATCAGCATCAAACCCAAGTTTACCAGGTACTCCTCGAGGGTCTCCACGTTTTTTGAATTGTTGAGAGAAGGTTTTGTGTTGGTTTATCTACTGGCTCTACGAACTGTCCAACTCTTTTTTTTGCCAGCCTTCAAACCCACCTCCATGGTGTTTTGAACCTTGCCACCAATCCAAGATGATTTCTTGACCTCATGCATCTTTTCCACTACTAAGAAACCACCTATCCCACTGAATTTTCCCCAGTGCTTTGAACTGGTTACTCTGGTGCTGTAAACAGGGCATTGTGAACCCTCTGTTCTAAAATTGTTGAAACCCTCATCTTCTGCATCCTTTGAAATTCATCCTTAAACGAGTTAATTTTACCCCTATAAAACTTGAAATGTATGTTTGATCATCTGTTGAACCAGTTTTAAAGTTTCACGCATTATCAATGATGTTAATTGATATTTATACTAATGAAAAACCATGTTTTAGCAGAGAAATCACATTTTTCTCCCTTTTATTATAACTCTTAGTTGTTGTTCCTTATCCCTCCTATTGGAAGAGTGTCTTGTCTCATACCTCAATGTGTATAAAGTAAGGTGTATACATATTTGTACAAGGTCATCCTTTTGAAAACAATGATGTCATCAAAACACTAATTTCTTGTATTCCCTATTTTCACACATCTAGCTATCATTAAAACTTACAAAAAATAATTTTCCAGCACCAGTTATGGATAGTCAACAACACAAGAATACTCACAAGGGAGGGGAGATTTTAAGGAAAGAGCCTTATGATATGAAGCTCCTTAACTTAGAACCTTTGTTCATGGAAGCCTTTCAAAGGGTAGGTAGCATCAATTTCTATCAAAAGATGCAAAGGGGGCATCCAGAGGTGGCCAGAGAGTTTGCACTCAACTTTAATGGGACTAAAACCAAAGTGGGGATGTTATAGTTTGAGGTTTCAGAACATTCCATCTCTATTGCAATAGAGATACCCAACAATGGAGATAATTGGTCAAATCTATGTCATTAAATTCTTTCTTCTCAAAGGAATTTCTTAAGCCAGAGTATCAGGAGGACATTTTGTCCAAAAGAGTGCCTAGAAACCACATTCTTGAATCTTTTGTTAAGATGTTGAAGGTCATCCAGAGATACTTCACATGTGAGGGGAGGTTTAACATGGTGTACCAATACCATATCAGGTTGTTGTTACACTTCACATGGAAGGAATCCATGAACCTTCCATTTTATCTTTTTAGAAGCATTGGTAAGATGTTTGACAGAGTTCAAGCCAATTCAAAGCAAGTAGACACCAGTTTTTTTCACTCTGGCCTTATTAAAATGTTAGTAATAGAAGAATTGAGGAAGACAAAAACTGATTGGGAAGCCTTCCTAACTTCATCACAGTTTCAGTTAGATGTTTTCCCCACTCCA
Organism: Picea engelmannii; assembly: GCA_009831015.1. Classification (NCBI taxonomy): domain Eukaryota; kingdom Viridiplantae; phylum Streptophyta; class Pinopsida; order Pinales; family Pinaceae; genus Picea; species Picea engelmannii. The sequence continues at coordinate 28,990 of ML789002.1, forward strand.
CAATCTAAGAGACAAAGTCCTAATCCTGTTGAGAGGACTGTACATTCAGTTTCTAGCAAGAAGAAAAGGGTGACAGTAAGTGATAAGGTTGTTAGAGCTACAAATGAAGCAGAAGCAGGAGGTACTTCACAACCTTCAGATAGATAATATTCACCCATGGAAGATCCTATTCCTATGGAGGTTCCTTCAAGCAAACCCACAGGCTTGAGAGGAAGAAATCTTGTTTTTTCCTCACCCATTGTTACAGACAAGGTTAAGCCTAGGAGGCCTTTTACTAGAGCAGCAACCAAGCAACATGTTTTGGTGAAGGATGATACATCATAGATTTCAGCCCAGAGAAAAGGTAAATCTAAATATTTTGAGGATCCCATTGAAGTTATTAACATCAGTACTCAGCATGAAAGCAATCCCACTTTCAAGAGGCTCAAGAGACAACTCAAGAGTTGAAGTTGATAAGTTGAAGAAGGAAGACTTGGATTCTAGGAAGAAGCTTAAAGGCGTATTGGGCATATATCATGAGACCATTGATAAGGAAATGTTATTTTCTAAAATATTCCTTCCTCTTCATAGACATCTCAAGAGTCTCTATAGACGGAACATATCCCATCAAGCTCAAATCAGGAAATTGAAGGCAGAGCTACAACCTTTTAAAGAAGAATTGGGCAAGAGAAACCTACACATGTTGGCCAAGGTTGCTACCAGGAGAAGCTCTAGAAATAAAAAAATGAAGACATTGAGCCTCCATAACCAGCATCAATTTTGGTCAAATTTCATGTTTAATGCATTTACCACATTTTTGGTGATGGCTATGTTTTGTAAACCATGATTAGCAGTTTTGGTGCTTTCCTCTAGTCATGTATCAATATTATGAGGTTTATACATCATTTTTGGACACTTGAGATAGTTTTGGGATGTTAAAGACTCTGGTAAAATCAAACAGACCACTACAGGAAAGTTCACAGTGACTGGCATTGCGAACTAGCTTTTTTAGGACAGCTTGCAGCGCAGTGCTACGAACTCATTTTTTGTAGATTTTGGGGGAAAATAGAGCTTTCAGATGTCAATATGGATGTAGACCATCTCTCTAAAGGTCATTTGCGATATGGGAGCCCATCTTCCCAAATAAAATGCACTCGAATGGACACATCATCAACCATTAAAAATGTGTTGCAAACGTTGCCAACATCATCATGGAAAGTAGCATTTTGTTTATTTTTTGTTGTACACTTGTTGCTACGCTTCCCTTAGGCACAAGGATCCTATGAGGAAGTTGTAATTTGAATTGTAAAGCTGTCAATGATAGTGTAGGATATAAAAAGAGCATTGTAAGACCGAGGAGGGGTTCAAATGGGGTAAGAGAGGACTCATATTTTTTATATTGTCTATGTAGCAGAGAGTATCTCTTATTGTATGGACCAGACCTAAGACACTTTGGATAATGGAAATTAGTGTTGCTTCTTTATCATTTTTTTTTCTATCTTACTTTGATTACAGTCTATTGAATGATTCATCTGGCTGATTGTATATGTGATATCACAATAAAGGATCTATTGTGATATTGTTTACAAATATATCAAAGTCTTTCTCTTTGATTTTAAAAATTTCTTATTTCAAAGAGTTTTCTTCATATGTGTGTCAGTGTTACCTGATGTAGATGATATGCATATTACACATTTCTTGTCAAGTCTTCCACCTACTTAGTTTATCTCTTAAACCCTGATCTGAAGTTATTCAAGGCCTTATTTGCTAGTGTATATTGTATGGATTTATATGTGATTGACATCCTTTACTAAGTTTTCCATCCATTTGCCACCTTTTATAAACATATATCCTTCACATTCTGATGGGTACTGGGCTTGCACTTACAACAGTCTAAGTGTGACTCTCAATGCTAACATAAACCTTAATAAAACTAGCACGAGTCACTAAAATCATAATATCTAAATATTATGAAGCCCAATTGTAGTGAGACTAGTGACAATTGGAAGAAGACACTAGCGGTTTTTAAATTTATGAACTTTGGATTTTTTAGGGAAAAATTGGTAGAGATATTATTGTTCGTGCAACATCGCTCTCCCTAGAAGGGATAAAAACAACAAGGTTTAGTAAAGAGACCATAAATTCCTCTTATAAAATTCAAATTGGGAGAGACCAGTGGAATTCGAAAGAAGAAATTCCATGATGTTATAGGTCAAAATTTTAGTGAAGTTGGAACAAAATTCATAGATATATAATATTTACAAGGCCAACTTGCAATGTAGTGCCCATACAAAAGGTTGAAATGATAAGTCAACTTAAAATTATCATAAGTTTTGATTGAAAGGTCCAAATTGAGTGATCCAAAAGACATAGGAAAGAGGAAATAAAGGAGAATATATATAGAAACTATGCCATGGAAACTAAATCAAGAAACACCTACCCAATGCCACCCAAAATGATACTACGTCACTAAAAGGCCAAAAGGTCGAAATGGATATAACTCTTTACAATTAAAATCCATATTTAAGAAATTATTAGATTTTTTCATGATAAGATAGTCAAATTAGAACATAATGGATCAATATCATACTCATAGAGTAAATGGGGTTGAAGTGGATTTATTATATAAAATGACTCTACAATAGTAACCAAATCACCATAACACAAATACTTAGGGCCACGAATGATAGGATACAAAAGGGAATTACTTTCCAAAAATATAGAGAAATAAGTTTGATGGAAATCACATATTAAACTAGTTAAGCCAAAAGTAGAAAAATTTCATCATATATTAAACTAGTTAAGCCAAAAGTAGAAAAATTTCATCATATAACAAAAGAAAACCATATCAACACTCCATTTTTAGACAAAACCATTCTAATGACACTGTTGGTTATTAATTAGCAAGAGACCTCAAGGACCCACATAGACACGGTATTTCCTTATGAGAGGCCTTATATCTTGGTATGATAATAAATGGAGAGAGACTATTGTAATTGTATGACACAACGACGGCTAGTAGCTAAATATACCTTGGAGCATAAAAACATTTCCATGTGACTAAATAAATTAAGTGATAATAAGCCCTCGGATAACTACCTTACGGTGTAAAAGACATAATCTAACATGATCTTAGGAAGGCCAACCAACTACTCTTCAAGAAGCCATGCACTATGCTCGCCATATTTAATCTTAGACTACCATTGCAAGAAATTATTTCACAAGATTAGGAAGTAAGGTTCAATAAATATAAAATAAAATAAGGACACGGCATCCCAACCAATCAAAATATATCGCCTAAGGAAATGGAAGAGGTGAGATAAAGGATTATGATTTGGGTGTAACAAGAAACCAAAGGGACAGAAGTGTCCACAAACCCTTATGATTCTTGAATACATAAGAAATAAAAGGGTAATTGTTCGTATCAAATTTCATCAACAAAAAAATTGGTAAACCTTCTCTATTGCTTTGTGTACCGAGTGCCAAAATTCTAAATTACAATTGGGAATGGAGCACCTATCTCGTGTGGAAGAAAATGCCACAATATCAAGATTAGAATGGGATATTACAAGTTACTAAATGCCACAATATCCAGATTAGAATGGGATACTACAAGTTACTAACCCTCATGTATTCCATTCCTATTGGAGGGGTAGAAATTTCTACGGGTACAATGGGTAAAAAATATTGGTACAATTTTCATCAACTAAGAAAAATTATTTATGAGATTCTTCATAGAAGGAAAATAATATAATTTCAATGGCCTCAATTCACCTCCCACTCAAGTGATCAAATCATATAATATGGTAAATCTATTTGAAATATGTGTTAATGGAGATCATATAATATGGTAAATCTATTTGAAATATGTGTTAATGGAGTTATTTTCATGATGTATTCTATGGAAGTTCAATWAGAAGCTAAATTATTCCTTGGTTAAGTATAAYCGAGTCTTCCAAAAATATCCCAAGGAGCTACTTCCATCCATAGATCATGAGCATCMAATCGATTTCATTCTAGTAATGTCCCTCCCAACATGGAGCCTTACATATACTCTTATGAAAAAAATGTTATATCAAGAAAATGGTGTAAACCATGTTGGATGTAGGTATCATTTAATTAATAAAGGATTCATTTTCAGCTCCAGTAGTGATGGTTAGATGGACAAGTCTTGAAAGATGTGTCATGATTATACATAATTAAACAAAACCACTCTCAAGGATAAATTCCCCATTTTTATTATTGATGAACTCTTATATGAACTTCATGGGGTGACCTACGTCACAAACATAGATAACAAATATGGCTACCATAAAATCCAATCAAGAAAGAAAGACATAGCCAAAACAACTTTTTCAGCATATGAAGGGCATTTTAAGTTCTTAGTCAAGCATTTTGGATTGAATAATGTTGTTATTACTAATCCTCATGAACAAGAATTTTCAACTCTTCTATAGAGAGTTGGTTCATGTGTGTTGATGATATACTCATTTATAGAAAGACATGGGAAGAGTATCTTCAATATGTGGATATCATCAACTCTATGCAAAAAGGTCCAAATGTTCTTTTGGTAAACAAAAGGTGGAGTATTTGGGCCATATTCTTTCACATGAATAGGTTAAGGTTGATCCTCAAAAGACTTTGAGGCATTACAGAGTGGCATGTTCCCAAGAACATTAAGGGTCTTCAAGGATTCTTGGATCTTATGGATACTAAGTACTATTCATATGTGGATGTCCTAGTAATGTCTCTCTTGAATAATTCATTGGTGTGGATAAAAGAGGCCACCCTAGCATTATCTTGCTTAATGTATGTTATGTATTCTACTCTAGTGTTTGTGACCCCTGATCTTAGTAAAATTTGTGATGGATAAGGTAGAGGATTGGAGCAATATTAATGTCAAAATGTAAGCCACTAGCTATTGAAAGTAGACAAGTCAAAGGTATAGATTTGGTGAAATTCACATATGAAAAATAAATCATTTTCTTTCTACATGTAATAGAGAAATGTAGACACCCACAGGGGTGTAGACCGATTGGCAAGTGTTGTGTAAATGGAAGGAAATGTAAAAAGGAGGTCTCAAGTTCGATTCTCACCTCGATTTACCCGTACCCCATGCATGCGGGCTGTGTGGACGCACTTGGAGGTTATAGAGGTAGCAGACGGGAACCGACCCCGTGTCACACATAGGAAGGCATTTCAAGGTTAAGATGGAGAATGATAATACCTCATGGGAAGGCATTTCAAGGTTAATATGGAGAATGATAACTTTAAGTACTTTCTAATAGAGAGGTTGTCTTCAAAGGAGCAACAAAAATGGGTGGAAGAAATGCAAGGAGATGATTTTGAAATGAGCTACAAAAATGGGAAGGATAATATGGTATTAGATGCCATTTTTTAACAAAATACATTGAAGTAACAACCTTATGTGCCATCAAACCTACTATTCATATATGGTGGGAAGAACCTTGTAAAGAATGGGAAGAAGGATGTACAACTTGATCAAAACTACAATTATTGCAAGAGGGGAAGAGTTATTTTCAACATTTTTCTAGGAAGGAAAACACCATTTGGTGTGAGGATATAATATACATTTAAGTCCTTAGTGAAATTTGAAACAATGAAGAGTCTCATAACTCACCCTTAGGGGGTATTCAAAGTTCCTCAAGATATATCAAAGGGTTAAAAAGGTATTCTTTTGGGAAGGATGTGATGTTAAAAATGACATAGAATGTTGGGTGTGTCCAAAGAATAAGGAAGAATCTCTTAAAGTACCTCCTCGGTTGCTTCAACCCTTACCCATACAAAATCAAAGATGGGAAGAAATATCAATGGAATTTGTTACAGGTCTATCAAAATCAAAAGCTAAGGAAGCTATTTTCGTGAAGATGGATAGACTCACCAAATACGAATGTTTCTACGGATTCCAAAGTACATGCATGATAGGCCAAGTAATAGAGGATTTCTTGGAGGAAATTTGCAAGCTTTATGGTTTTCTTAGAGTGATAGAAACTCCAAATTCACAAGTAATTTTTGAAAGGATCTTTGGAAATTAAGTGGAACCACCATGGCTGTGAGCTTTTCCTGTCACCCCTAGACAAATCATTGAACTGAGATAGTCAACAAATGTGTTCATGGTTATCTTTGTTGCTATGCTTTCGACAAACAATCCCAATGGCTCAAATAAATTCCTCTTGAAAAACAGTGGTATGATATAACTTGTCATGTAGAAACTAAGATGTGACTCCAATCCATGGTCTCTATAGCTACCCACTTCCCAACGTCACATCTAACTATAAAGGATATTCCAAGGTTCGAACAATTAGCTCACATGTTCAATGAACTCAAGATACTTTACAACTACTTATTG
>ML789002.1:65229-88007 GCA_009831015.1 Picea engelmannii
CATCAAACAAACTTGGGTCCATTACCCAAACCTGGGGTCTCCAACTTCTCATGGCCATAACTCTCTAACCGTGAGGAATTATGTGACGTTCCACATACCACCAAAAATGAAATGACAAGCACTATCCATCTAGGATATTTTCCTTGACAAAATCACTTTCCTTCATCTCATTATTCCACAATTAAGCATGTGTTCTCTTACTCCACAAAGCGTCTTCCCGTGAGGGCTTTCACCATAAGGGGACCAGTTTGGAGTTCATCCATATTTACTTCTTATCAACAATGACAAAACAATAATGAGTCATATTTACATCAAACAATATTGGGTCCATTACCCAAAACTTTGTGCTATGGGTCTTTCTTCAAGGTTTGACATCAATGACAACCAACCTTAATCAATAGTAATTTGTGAGATGGATATCACACGATTTCATTAACACGAAAGAGTTAGAAATACTGTAGATAAACTCTATGAAAATATTAACAATAAATGAAATATTAATTCTTTTTACTCTAAGATTATATATATATATATATATATATATATATATATATATATATATATATATATATATCTTTTTGTTTTGTAATTTAGTTATGTCTATAATTAATATAAAAAAAAAGAGTTATATCATGTTCATGTGAACATTGTTCTCATAGAAAATAAGATTACCAAGTTTGCATAAGGATAATATGATGTTTTATAATATTTATATAATGGCCACAAAATCTGAGTTCTATACTACGACCTTTATCATACTTGGGCACCTCAAAATTCTTTTGACAACCAAAATAAGGAATAGGAAAACCATGTATTTGTAAGGACATAGATACAACTATCCCGACTTTATGTATTTTAAAAATTGATACGATTTCAAAAAAAAACTTGAAATGATTGAGGATAATTATCGAATTCAAAGTCAAGGTTGATGAAGATGGGTGGAGTGACTTCCCAAGGGTTGGCCCTAGGAGCTACATCAACTTAGATTACCTCTACCTTTCTTTGCTCCTCTTCCTTCTTCATGATATGATACCCTTCTCCCACTATGACTCCTCTTTTCAATACTAGGTTCCTAATCTCAATAATAATATGGTCATACTAGTAACCCATGTGAGACACCATCTCCTATAAATAGCTCAACTTTTTGAGGACCACTTAAGTTGAGCCACTCTCTCCTTCATTGTGATAGCTATGAAAATTTCCATCAACTAATACATTTCCATGGTCCTAAAAAATTTGGTATCTATGTTGTGTGAAAAAAAAATATGAGGAATCCATTGAATGATTTCCTCATCAATTTGGGTGTTGGAGGTTACACCGCTTTGCTCTCGGATCCTTCTTTGAATTTTTTCCACCTTCATCTTTACATCATCTGAGAAACTTTTATGAACAGCCTATTTTATTTCCTTTACCATTGCTTCCTCTTTATAGGTATGTGTTCTTCCCCTTCCATGACCACCTTCCCCTTCATTAGTTTTTTATTCCCCCCTACCTCCATGTTGTCTAGAACTTGCCATAGAAAAACCACTAATAGGTCACCTTTTTGAAGCTGTCACAAAAGCGTCAGGATGCTAATCCACTCACTCAACCTATCATGGAGATATCCCTTCGAATTTCCCTTTGAATTTGTTTGCGCACCAATACAAACCCCCATGCATCCAAACAATAATATGGTTCCTGATTGAAAGCTTGTCCCTATAAATCCTTTCTAGAATCATGTCAAAGAATATTGTCGACTCATGCAATTCCCCAAATCCATCATGCATCGACCTCGCGACCGTATGCAATTTAATTAGCATCAGGCATCTACCTCATATTGAGTATGTGTTAAATTCTTTGCACAATTAGCTCCATGCATTGTATGTTACACTGGGAGAAAGGAGGGGATGATAGCCCTCCCCCCGACCCAATGATTTGGGGTCGAAGCCCCCCCTCCAAAAACAAAAAAAGAGTGTTACTTTTTGTATGTTTTAACCTTATTTTTGGTGTTTTCGGTCCATTATAATGTAATTTTGTTCAAAAAATATAATTTAAGTAAAAAAATTAGAGATACGATTCTAAACATTTGTTGTTTTTTCCAGTTAAAGATTTTTAGGATAAAGCTTTAAATATTATATAATGTTATTGTTTATTTTTTTATTTACAAATAATTTTATATTTACAAATAATTTATGTTTGCATCACTTTATTATAAAAGTTTAAACTTACACCTCACACTTCTATAATTTCTATGATACCAATATCAATTATTTGGAGGAGAACCAAGTTTGTGATGATAGGATAGAGAATGAGTTGAATTGAATAATAACCTCCCCTCCCCTCTCCTCTCAGCTATTCTTCAAGCATGCCACGCATTGTCTCTATCTGAGAATGCTCCAAAGGCATTACAATGGCATGCTGATGGACATCTATTACCTTGCTGCAGGATAAAATTCTATAAGAATGAATAATAAATAAAATGTTATTTTTTTTATTCTATAATGGGAGATAATGTATGCTCATCTCATAAAACTTTTTCATGAAAAAAGGCTAAAATACTTTGCTTATAAGTCTCTGTATTAGTTAACAAAACATTAATTATTTCATGTTAGTTAATGCTAACTTTATATGTCAAATTTATATATATAAACGATAGTATTTGATACAATGGCCGCGTGTAAAAGCGATTGACAAGAAATGTCTAAACTGTAGACTCAAAGTCTCAAAGTAGACCTACCTAAATTAACATGTGTGTCTGCATATATGTAAATATGAGAAACATCATTTTGACTTGTGCGCATGTTGATGAACTTTTATATTCTATTAATACTAGTGTATTTTTTATATTATGGATGAGTTTAATGGTTTGTTACTAAATATTTAATTAGTTTCTTGTTGATGGTTGTTTAATTAAAATATTTTTAAGTGCATTAGTATATATAAAGAATGTAGGATTGTTAAGAAAGTCATCAAAATTGTTTTTAACGAATCCTTAAAATAAATACAAAGTTTTAATTAAAAAGTAAAAAAGATATTATATAAATAGAAAGAAAAAGAAGCTTTTGCATATGTATAAGTTATATCCTAAGAAATTATAGAGGTAAATTTTGATTCATAAAACTAAAGAAAATAATATGATTCCCTTAAGGGACCGTAATTCTTATCTTTAAAATATTTACAAATCCTCTAATGTCACGTACAACATTCAAACTATTTCTACATAGTGATAAGATTTTTCAATAGATGACATAGAGTTTGGTGTTAAGTGTCTCACAAAAGGGAAAGGCGGAGGACATCAAAGGTTACCAAGTAGAAATCTGTAAAATTATAGGGCCTATCCTCATCCTTTACATCCAGAAGATCTTCAATTTAGTAGTCAAGCAATGCCACTGTACCTATTTTTAAAAGTGGGTATAACAACAATCCCTCTAACTGTAGGACCATTATGATTAACCCTCTTTTATCCAAGTTATATGGAATTATTTTTGGAAAAGAAGATTAGCGTATGGCTAGATAGTCACAAAAAAAGAGCTAAAGGCTAGGTTAGATTTAGGAGCTATCATTCAATTGTAGATCACCTTTTTATGCTTAAAGGATGATTGTGGATGAGTGTTGCAATAATAAAACCAATCTCCCATGGCATTTCATTGACTTTAGAAAATATTTTGACACAATGTCAATGAATAACCATTGGAATAGGTTAGAAGAGATAAAAGTTCCTCTTGAATTGAGAGTTGTTGCGATAAGGTTGTATGATAACATTATTGGCATGTTTAGGAGCATTGCGGCTTGGTCAAAATAAATCTATCGTAAAATAGGATTTAACCAAGGTTGTCTCCTATCCCCTACCCTTTTTGGTATAAACTTCGACAAGTTAGAGGGTTGTTTGGAAGAACCAGGTTATGTCAACCCAACCCTCATTGTTATAGTCATCATCCTTCTAATTTACATTGATGATATTGTTCTTATGGTAAGGAGTCCCTATGATCTTGAAAAGCAACTAAAAATTCTCAAGGATTTCTTCTCTAGTACGAGTATGATTGTTAACACTAACAAAATAAGGGTTATGATATCTAAATCCAAAAACGCTAATTTTGTGCACGACGAAAACAACAACTTGGGGGAAGTGACTTCAACAAATATCTAAGAATCAATCTTCATCACAAGATCAACTTGAACTATATCATTGAGAAAATGATAAATAGAGGGTGGAAAATGTATTATGGACTTGAACACAGTTGTAAGTTAGCAGACCTTTGGCTATGGGTAAGAATACAATCTTCTTTAAAACTCTCATCACTCATGTTATCTTATATAGTTGTAAAGTATGGGGTTGCAACATCTCTAGAGAATCATGGAGAAAGATAGAGAAAATACAAAAGTGTTTTATAACTTCTAATTTCAAAATTAAAGGAAATACACCCAATCCTATCCTCATAGAAGTGAGTCTCCTCTGCATTGAGAGAAAAACTATTATTAGGTACCTATTGTACAAGAATAAGATAAACAACATGGAAGATAAGATGGTTATGAAGATTGCTTCAAACTCCAGTCAAAACCACCTACAACTCAAGTAGGGGTGGCATAAACATGCCAAGTCTTGGCTAAACCATTGGAGAATGAAACAAGAGGTTACTCTGTAGAATAACGATAGTATTAAGAATACTTATAAATTTATATTTAAGGATAACGTGTGGTGCAATAAATAATTATATGATAAAATATAATTGAGATACTATAAGGAGACGATTGACCTTAATCCAAAAGATGAAAAGTGTCTCTTTCTTTTCACCAGTGTAAATAAGAAAATCAACATTGCTAAAATAAGAAAAAAAATATAACAAGCTCCATAGTGAAATAGGGAATTGGACAATTACTAAAATGTCACGGGTCAAAATAATTTTTCATATTTGTGACACTAAGAGGGTTGAAGATGAAAAAAACATTCTTGAGTTAGCTTCAAACTCTAGTCAAAACCACTTATGTCTCAAGCAAGGGTGACATAAAGATGCCAAGTCTTGGCTAAATCGTTGGGGAACAAAGAAAGATATTACTAGATGTAGAATAACGACAATATTAAAAATATTATTACATCTATATTTAAGGATAAATCATGGTGCGATAAAGAATTAGAACATACAACAAAGTTGAGATACTATAAGGAGGTGATCAACCCTAATCTAGAGGATAAAAAATATCTCTTTATTTTGACTAATGTAAAGAAGACAATCAACATTGCTAAGATAAGAACAAACTCTTACTAGCTCCATAGTGAAATAGGGTGTTGCACAATTCCTAAAATGTTGTGGGTTGAAAGAATTTGTCTTCTTTGTGACACTAAGAAGGTTGAAGATAAAAAACATTTTGTCTTTGAATGTCCTACATACACCCACATTATATCACAATTTCAAAATATTTTTTACAATACCAACCTTCCTAACCTTTTAACTCATCGAAACTATGGTGATTTTGGAACACTCCTCTTAAAACTTTCCGAACACAGAAATAAAATTCTAAAAAAACCCATGTAATTCATTACCTTTCTTAAAGTCTAATAAACCAAATTTGATCTCAATATAAATTAACCATCATCGTAATCATCATCACCATCATCATCAATATATTTGTATTATTTATAATGACTCAAATTACTCTACAAAATAACTTCAAGAAAATTTCACTTCAACCACTATTAATTTTCATCCATGCACTAAAAGAAAGTTCTTTATCATAATGTAAACTCTCCATCATGTCTGTTTAGAATGATTGAATCTCAACTCATATATATGGGTAATTTTTTTTATAACCAAACTTAAACATATCATATAATCATTTAATTAAAATTAAAAACATCTTAATTAAAATTAAAAATAAAAAATATCTTAGGTATATATATATATATATATATATATATATATATATATACAAATAAATAAATAAATATATAAATATATACTTTATCCAATGAGATGAGAATAGAGAAATATTAGATAAAAGGTTAATCATATAATCATTTAATTAAAATTAAAACATCTTAATTAAAATTAAAATATCTTAAACATAAATATACATTATATATACAAATAAATAAATACATAAATATGTACTTTTTACACATATTTGTGGATACTTTTTACTTGATCTTAAGAGTCTCAGCCCCACAATTCTTGAATTGTTCCATATCCACATTCATTACCTTTAAAACTTATAAGAGTTTTCGTTGATATCCTCAAGAAAGTACATGATCTATATTGAAAATATGCTCATGGTGATAATGCTTTTGTACTCTTAATTATAATATTTAATTATGAATTTAATTACAACCTTTACGAGTTCAATTGTGATATTTTTAATAAAAAAAAATTAGCTTGAGTTAATATATCAATTATTTAAATAAAATTTCGATACAATTAATTATGGAAAAAATATTTATTTAATTTATAATGTTTTTTTTATTAATTTATTAATTATATGATACACTATTTATTTATATAATTTCTTTTAAATTTTATTAAAAAAAAACAAATAATAAATAAATCATGTTTAGATAATATTTGATATTGCATTTTAATATATAAATTATAATAATTTTAAAAATAAAAATTAATAAATACAATTATATATATAAAAAATAAAAAAGAATATTTGTAAAAAGAATTTAAAAATGAAATCAAAATGATTAGACACTTGAATGTAAATATATACACTTTGAATATAGTACATGCCTAAAAGTCACAAGTTTATCCATAAATACATTAATAATATAAAATGTCAATATAAGTCATAATCATAATTATACATAGTATTGTAGGAGTAATGGAATATTTAGTGATAACAATTAGAAATTAGATGACGAGGCATCCTCATTCCAAAAATTGTTTCTCTAATCATCATTATCTTTATCACGTTGATCATTAACTTTTTATAATAGAAAGATCAGTAGATGTGACATTAGTTGTTGCCTTTGTAAGGTATGGGTAGTAGATCATCAACATCTACATTAGAAATATTAATGAATCTTATGTGAATTGCCACCTCTAGGTGGTATGGTTAGTAGTATTTTCACTACTAGTGGCGCCAATACCTTAGTGACAAGTTCCATCATTAAAAAAATCAAAATTAAGTAAGTATGAAAAACTAATGCTTGAATTGAAGAAAAATCATAAACTAGTTCAATTTGTATTATATATAACTTGATTAACCAAGATCTAAATTAATATAAATTGATTAATCAAGATATAGGTTATGTAACGTCTCCATCTTGATTAAGGTTCATTATTTGTGGAATACACATAAAAAAAAAAAAAAAATTGCTAACGTATCATGTAGCTTACCAACTACAGGAAAACACACGGATTTTGTTGGACAATTGGTTTAGATAGTTGGTTGTCATTGATGTCAACCCTTGGATAGTGATGTTATAGATTGATGTCAACCCTTGGAGAAGTCCGACAACGAAGTCCGGTAGCACAAACATATGGGTAAGGGACCTGATTATGGTTGAGGTATAAAGGCATGAAGATCAATAAATATGTAGGCAAGACTATCATGGATGGATAGTACATGTCATGTCGTTTCTGATGATATGTGGTACGTCACATAGTTCCTCGTGGTTAGGGAGTTATGGCCTTGAGAAGTTGGAGAACCCCTTAGAGTAATCTAGAAGCCACTAGAAGGTCAACAAGAAGTCAAAGATTCTAGAACATCATAAAGAACATTCCCTAGTCAAAGCAGTTGTAAAAGAAATGAATTATATAATGGAGTGGTTACAACAAGAAGGGTAAAGGAGTTATGTGTTGACTAATTAAGGAAAGTTAGTTGCAACAAGAAAGTGGGTTATCCCTAGAAGATGGAGAAAGGGGTAAAACAATTACAATGAAACTTCTAAAGGAAGGCACTTGGAAAAGTATAAATAAGAGAGCAAGGGACTCCTATTAGAACCTACCTACCTATTGAATTTTATTGAATATCCATTCTGTGAAAGGTTATTTGCAGGTATTCATCGACAAATCTAAGAAATCATAGGTCTGAGGTAGTGAAGGTCTGAAGGAGAAAGTTTTTTGGAGTTACAGAGAGTGAGATTGTTCTAGGATTTATGAGATTATTCACGAGGTGCAGAGCAATTAGGGCGCGAACATCCATGGGCCATAGTGGAGGAAAGCACGGATACCCATGAGCTGTAGAAAGGGAAGGCACAGATCTATATAAAGGGAAAGGAGGAAGATGCCTGCTCCAGGTTGTAGGATTTCAGGAAAGTTTGTAGGTATGTTTGTCAGAGATCAGATACAATAGGGATACTACAGAGATAAAGGTATGTTCATGGTTATGTTTTGAGATTGCATCTTAGTGGTGTTGTGGAGCATGCTTGAGGCATGACTTGGTGAGGTTTGGTATATTCCCTCTCAGATGTATGGTATCTACTGTAGAGTTTTTGAAGTAGATCTGTTGAGGCACATTGTTGGTGCACTTAGATTGGTTTTATTGACATATTTTGTGGTGCATTGTGAGAGGCATGTGTTAGTAGTCTTGGTATATGATTGGCTTATGAGTGGTACATGTTTAAAGCTATATAATAGTGAAGTTTTGGCACATGGTTTGATGTAAGGGCTTATCGTATTTTTTTATGGACAGTGTGATGTATTTCCAGAGAAATTTTGATGGTTATATTTGTATATGTCTTTGGTATATGGTTGAGGTACATATTGGATACATGTTGGGACATATAGTTGATGATGTTGGTATATCTTGATGAGTCATAGTTGATGTGTAGATGACACATGATTGGTACATGCTTGGTACATTGTTGGAGACACTTGTTGGTAGTATAGTTGACACTTGGTTTATGAATGATGTGACATAGTACATCTAGTTGTTGTTGTGAGTAGTCTTGGTTAATGCACATCTTCGTGATATTGTGCATACGGTTGAGTGGTTTTGGTAAGTATATATGATTTGGTTGATGAGATTATAGTGACAGGTTCTGAGTATCAGGTTTATAGTGATAGTTTGATAGAAATAGAGATAGTGACAACGAAAATGGGTGAGTTTGTGGTAGTCTGTGAGTTGCAGTGAGGATAGATGCAAACATCCGCGAGTTGAAGTTAAGAAGGGCAGTGATACCTACGTGTTGAATTACAGATAGGTCGTGGATATGTAGGAAATATTTGAATAAAGTTGGTATACGTTGTGACAAAGTGTTGGTATAGGTTGATAATGATAGAGTGATAGTGGCAGTGATCGATTCAGTGACAGTGACAGGTTGTCTACATTTGGAATTTATATTTCAGGGCAATTGGATGGGACAAGGAAAGGGGGTTGTAGCCTCCTTTTGGTTGGTGTTGGAGAATCATGCAGTTGGATCTTCTTTCAAGTTGGAGCCTGAGAACTAGGTGGTTGTCACCACCTTTCGGTTGTATTCAAAGAACCCAAGGGGTTGTATCCTCCTTCTGGTTGGAACTAGAGAATTAAGGAGTTGGAGCTTCCTTCAGGTTGGAGCCTGAGAAACTAGGGGGTTGGATCCTCCTTCCAGTTGGAGCTAGAGAATTAGAATTTGGTGCTTCCTTGAATGTAATTCTTTGACATATAAGAAAATCATTACGTGGTTTTCTCCCACATTTTGTTTCCACGTAAATATTGGTGTACTGTGTATTGTGTGGATGTATTTATTATTGTTTATTATGCACCAATGTATGTTAATTTTTATGATACAATAATATATTGATTATGAACTGATGAACATGGTTGAATAAGTTAAAGGAATATAAACTGTGGTTAAAAGTGGTATAAATTTCTTATTACTGATTCACCCACCCTCTCAGTAATCTAACAGATATAACCATTTGTTGATACCATTAATTTAAATGTAGCTACAACATGTTGAAATAAATATGAATGCAGATAATTAACTTCATCACAATAGCATATTAATCATTCTCATACACATATCTAATGCACAACAATTAAACTCATAATGCAACATAGAAAAAATATAAAACACTTATATTTCTAAATAGTTGTGCAACCATTTGCTTGGGATAAACATCCCACCCAATCATAGACTTGTTGTTCCAAACCTCAAGAGAAAGTCACCCTCGAGCTGGGGCTAGGAGTCCAAAAAATAGGGTGTCTCTCATTTTCCACTCATAACTCAGATGATCCCACAACCCACTGGTATTCTCCTATATCTATCCCAAATTTCCTCCAGCTTTCTTCCTCTTGACCTTCCCAACCTAATAAATTCACCCCTTTCACTACTCTTAGTCTATCGGGTGTCCCATTCGTTTATCAGGGTCTCTATGGCATAGGTAATCAAGAATCTCACTACTCAAAAACTCAATGGAACTCACTGCTAGGAAAACTACTAGGAAACAAAAGAAGATCAAGATTGTTTCTCCAGTGAAACTCACACACAAGAGTTCACTCTTCAAGCTTGAAAACTTGGTTCTTCTGCAAGCCTAACAAATTTCCTTTTCAGTCTTCAATAGTGCCAAACAACTACTAACATGTACACCATTATTTCCTCTAAGTTCCAACACTCTACTCTCCCTTGCTATCCCAAAATATGCATGCAAAAATTGCTCCTTTCCCATACAAATTTCCTTCCCCCCATGCAAGTTGACTCTCACACTCCCAAATGTTGATTTTACTCATCCCCCATGTTGTCATAAATATGGGATGTCACTTTTCACACCAACCCTCTTACATGTGTTTAATGTTTGTCTTTAGGAATACTCAATTAAAAATTAGAAGGTTCATACACCCCCCCTTGGACCCCCTCTTAGAACTTCTCTTAAACCATCCCCCCTCTTGTGGATTAATTAGCCCTCATCTCTACCCATGTCCCCCAACTATTGTCATCACATTTTATTTATTAAATTTAGATACACAATTTGCATATTACATCGCTTGGCCACAACTACATATCATATCTACATTATGATTTAATTAAAGTGGGGATTATAGCGGGGACGTTACATTCCCCCTCCCCTATATTTTTTCACCGTGACCCTTGATGAAAAAAACTATGCCAATATACATGTACAAAACTTACATCACAATACGTATAAAAATTAAATTTTTCAATTTCACAACTCCAGTAGAAATTCCAACCATAATCTCCTATTCCTCTCAACATGTTGACCCAAGGAATTTACCCACTTCATTGTTCTCAGTCCAATAGACCATGCCATTATTTTATTAGGGTATTTTTAGGGACCTAACCTCTCTAACCCCTCACGTAGGTAGAATAATATATTTTCCATGTAATAAAGGTCAATATTAATAAGGCCTAGGAATAAGGAAGAATGCGTCAAATGTAAGAAGACCTAATAGAAGCTTCCACTTCTAGAAGATATTCCTCTAGAATGTTCTTTTGGTAGATAGATTTAGTATAAATAGGAGTCGAGGGAATGCAAAGTTTTGGTGTTGAAAATTATTGTAATAGAGCGCTTCTCTGCTAGAGGTTTCCACCTCGAAGAGGCAAGTGAACATTGTTTCCTATCAATAAAGGCATTATTTAGGTGTTGTAGTTTCATATATTGTGTTGTTAAACTGTTATTCTCTACAATATTTCTGTTTTCAACTATTATAATAGATCAGGTACCTTACAAGTGGTATCAAAGAACTTTCCTTGGCAGAAAATTGTGGGTTATTTTTTTTTCCAGAGTAGAGACGTATTCCAACGTCTTAAAGCTACAAAGATCTTTCATTCGGTGCATAAATCCACGGTCGAGGAAGAATACACACAAGAACTGCAAGTGGTACTTAATCACACATTGTTGGCCACCCTTGTAACCCTTGTTGGTACCCCTTCAAGTGATATCACATCAAACAACACTTGTATACAGATCGACCTAGATATCACGAAGCCCTTCGTAGATAAACCATCGGCCCCTTGACTTATATAATTCCACCGAGAACAACACTCAGGAAGATACTCTCTAGTACATGGGTAGTTGGTTAGTACAACTAAGGGCACGGTCTAGCCTCCTTAGTCGGTGCCTTGAGATATTGGGTTAAGTACTACTGTTGGACCTTGCACATATATCAGAGAGCTATAACATAGGGTAAACCCTTGTCTGCAGAAAAACTAAATACCCTAACCCTTGGGATGGAAACAAAAATATAATATACAAGATATATTGACGTGCAACTTTTCCTCCATTTTGGTTGCAAAATTCCTACACAATTCTTCCTGTTAAGCATTTCACCATTTCATCACTACAATATTATTCAAATTAGAGTATAACTCCGTAGGAGTAAAAAACAAAATTGGATACTGTCAACACCATTATTTGAGACCTATCCCATTGTATTCCTCTCTTCACCCTAATCACAGTTATACCTATTATTTTTTAGCAATTTTTTTTTTCATGGACCTGACCCCGTCTCGACACCCCTATTTAGAATCTATTCCAATGAATTCCTCTCTTTTCACTAATCATAGTGATACCAATCATTAGTAACCCATTTATGTGTGGTCCCAATTTTCCCCATGTCACATCCCCATGGACCACACTCATAACCAAGATTGGGAACAATGTCTCATCACCTTGGACAAAGCTCATGACCAAACCCAGAGTGATATTTATTCCATTACTTCTAGTATTGGTAACCTCAACTCCTGCCTTGCTCCACTCGAATCACTTCCCACATCCATCACTCAATTGACCGCCACCTGTCAACAATGCCAGGATGCAATGAACACTTTGATCGCCTTATTTAAGCCCACCCTAGACCCTTTTTCTTCTTCCACACCTTATAACCCTGAAGTTCATGAATCCTCCCAATCCAACTCTTTTCCTCCCCACCACTTTTAGTAGGACCTGCATCCTCCTCACATGGAGGTGAACAAAGTTGATGGATTAGATCCCACAGGATGGGTCACTCAAATGGAACACTATTTCTCTTTGTACAACATCACCGATGAGTTGGAAAAACTAAGGTATGGTGATCTCCATCTAGATCCAGAATGTTGACAATGGTGGAAATGGAGAAAAAATTCCCACCAAGGGTATGTGGCTTGGATTGGAAACAATTTATTGCAGAAAGTTTTGAACGCTTTGACATTGACACCCACCATTTAGGTCGTTTGACAAAGTTGAAACATTCTGGCATAGTGGAAGAATTTATATCTTCTTTTGAGAGATTGTCTTTCCACACATAAGCATGCTTGATGCTTTTTTCAGAGAATGATTTATCAGTGGCCTCAAGGATGAGATCCATGCCCACGTCCTCATGTCTCTCCCTCAGAGTTGGGTGGAATCTACTAAAAGAGATAAGGTTGCACAATAGTTTGTCTTTTATCAAATTAGAAAACCCTCCTTTATTCCTCTCCCTAAAGCAATCACTCCCACTCCTCCCACTCTAGTAAATATCTATAAATTGACTCGGGAAGAAATGGATGAATGCCAACTCAAGGGCCTTTGTTATAGTTGTGAAAAAAAATATTTTTCTAGGCACAAATTTAAGGAACAAGATATTTTTATGGCCATCTATGAGGATGTTTCAGAAGAATATGTTGAGGCTCCCCCTACAACCAAGTCACTTGAACCCACTGACATGACTCCCCCTTCCGACCCTCTAGAATTTGAACTGGTCATTTCCATGAATTCTCTCACTGGCTTCTCTACTCCCCAAACCCTCAAGATAATTGGTTACATTAAGCATCGAAAGGTCATCATCCTTGTTGACAGTGGATGCACCCATAATTTTATTCATCGTCACTTTTCCCAAGAAACTAGTTTATTTATTCGACCAGTCAACAACTTTTAAATCATGATTGCCAATGGTGGGTCCACGTAATGTGGGGAGCATTGTGAAAATGCACTTCTCCAAATTAGTCATTACCACATGAAATATCATATGTTTTCTATCGACATGGGTGGTTGTGACATTGTGTTGGGTGTTGAATGGCTAAGGAATTTAGGTCCCATTCTCATGGATTTTAAGGAATTAACCATGTAATTCAACCAAGAGGGACAACAATATAAGTTCCAAGGCATCACAACAAGTTCCCCTAAGATCATTGGTTACCATTGATTGGAAAAGCTCCTAAAGAAAGGTCATTTTGACATTATCACACAACTCCATTCCATTCATTCCACTAAGACATCCTCTGTGTTTCCTGACCTCCAATCCATCCTCTCCAAACATCAAGTTGTATTTTCCACTACCCAGGGACTTCCTCCTTCTGATGGTGTTCATGATCATTTTATTCCCCTCTGTTGCGCCTCTTTTTCCACCTAGATGAGAAAAATAGAGGTGCTTGCAAGCTTAGTTGGGTTTGCTAAGAAGGAAAACTATAAGGAAAAGGGTTAGAGAAAGAAATATAAAAGAAAAACTAAGAATTAAACTAAGAAATAAAATAACAACTAAACTAGTGAGCATAGGGACATAAGAACAAAAAAACCAATAAGACCCATGTCACCAATCGTAAGGTTTATATCAGTGAAAGAAAACACCAAGAAGAAAGAGGACTATGAGTCCCTTCTTCCTCCAAGGGAGGGCTCTTGGACCCCCACAAATAATCTCTTCTTACAACTTTCAATGAAAATGGTGAAAGAATTCTTTGCTAATCCACTCAAGGGGTGAGATGGATTGCCCAATGTAATGGTGCTAGTATACTCTTGATGATAATAGAGGATTCCTCAAGAGAATAGTAGAAACATAACTTTGCTATTGAAATTCCTTAAGAATGAAGTGCACCCATGGCCTTGTTTTATAGCACCTCTTTGAGGTATTGTGCAACCAACTTGTAGTGTAAAAAGAGGCTAATTAGGGAATTTTTAGGTCTTTGACCAGCCACCTAGTCGGATCCAATCTAGATTTGAGTGTCAAATCAACTTGGAAGCTGAACCAGAAGTGGGTGGGAGGCCGGCCAATCTCATAAATGCATTGTTCTCATATGTGCGTGGCGTTTAGCGACCACAATCGCGTATTGGGTGCATGTGCGCTTTTCCATCGTTTCTGTTTTGCACATGTGCGCGCGTACCTTGTGTAGTCATAACGCACTTTAATTTTTTCACTGGTTGTATAGTTTTTGACCCTTTGGAAATGATTTTGTGGTAATTTTGGTCCATGGGTGACCTCATAACTGTTTGACGATGCTATATTCTTGTAACCATTTGCGGACAAAATTTCAGTGATAACAGATGCCCCCTGATGGATGAGGTTAGGAGCATACATATAGCTGAAATTCATCAATGTTTCTTCTACTGAGAGTGTTGTTGTAAGAGCGAGCGATAGTGGGATTGTCAAGAGTTACCTATTGGAGGGAGAAGGGAACTTGTAGAACCCAACCTTCCATAAGGTGTGTAAAAATAAACTGTGTACAAATGAGGTGGGCATGCCCCATGCTCGTGTCATGTAACTCAAAAAGGAATGGTGTGTTGATGTAGACAACTGCAGGTTCCCTCGGGAGCGGTCGCGATAAAGGCAGAAGACAATTCTGCAGAGGAGCAGACTCTGAACAGTAGGCAGTGACATCTGTAAGAAATATCACGGATTCTGTAGGCATTGATAGCCCAACCAAGTTCAGAGGTCTTCGACAAATATAAGAAATAATTGCAATAGTCGCAAAGTAAGACCCACTGTAACATGAGAAAGTGTTGAAGTCGAATGTTACAGGGGTCAATGAAAGTAGGGAGCAATTGTGGTTCTCCCTGTGCCGTCTGAGACCTCTCATTGGAAAGGTAATGAGAGTCAAGATACTGTCACCCTTCTGGAAACTGTGCTGATGTCGAAAAAAACGGGGGATGCGACTTCGAGAAGAAAGGAGCTTCGTGAAATATACTAGGTGAGGTTAGGAATTGAGGAGGTACATGGATGAAATCAAGATGTATGGAGACTCAAGACTGCCCTTGGTTGGGGGTATGTGCGAGGTATAAGTGGCCACAACCATTCAACTAGGTCGAGTGTCAGGGGGACAACAAGACATGGGATAACTTGTGCTAGAGGCGGGACAAAGTGAACAAACTCAAAGGGAAGAGGTAAGTGGCCTGTGAGATACTCGGAGTATATGGCTGATGTCAACAAGGGTATATGATAAGAAGTGCCCCAACCAAGGGTGACATGGGTTGTGTTTGCAAAAAAAGGGAAGAAGGTCATCAAAGGTGATGACAAAAGGATATGTAAATGTTGGAAACAAAGGCTTTTTACAATGTACCAAATAAATAAAGAATAATTTGGGATGAGTGTACAAATACAGAAATGGGTGCCCTAATGTAATATGGTTGGTCCGGTTAGGGCACAATTTGCTTGGAGAACTGGTGGAGGGTGGGGGCCCCATGGGTGGGTTTCTGTACGAGGTAGGTGAAATGGAGGGAAATTTGCAGAGGGGCAAACTGATTTGTGGATGAAATGGAGGGTTCATGATACTGCGGAGGTGCAGTCAAAATAGAACCTTGAAGAAATAATCTGGGATTCCAGTGGGAAATCTAGCAAAATGAGGAGAAGGAGTATGTGGCTGATTCACGACATGATGCAAGACTATCGGGACTCCCATCCCTAAAGGGTTGAAAAACAGTATGAGTGTCAAAGTGAAAAAGGTTTCTATGAATGGGACAACTCATGTGGGGGAGAGTGCTACCATGTGACAATACCTAATATGCAATGTAGGTGTTGGTACTGCAGAGCTGGAGATGGGGATCCTAGAGGCAAATGTCAGAGGGTGTGACTGGAGATGCAATTGTGATTCAGAGGGAATGATTACATGTCAGTGTTGATTATATACTTGAATGGGTTGCATTGATGTATGATGACCAAGTACCTACACACATGAAAACCAAATACCCGATGTGAACAATATCTGAAGAGAATCTAACATACAAGCATTTATTTGATAATTTTGAACATGAACATGCGTACCTGGACGGGGTATGAAAAAATGGCACCTTGAGGGATAAGGATAAAAACTAGCCCAGGGATTGTCTTGATGTAGATGATGGGATGTTGATCCCGTGGCTGAAGACGGATCGAAAAATGGACACCCGGGGCTCCTGAAATTGTGATTGGAAGTTTGGCAGAAAGGCCTGTATATAGTTGTAGGGCCCACATTGCCACCTCATTTGTACTTGCTGCAAGAGTGGCTAGAATTTTCCATGACCAAGGGTATCATGAGTGATAGTGTAAGCAAGGACGAGGTCACCTTCGTGAAACGAGTGAAGGTTGACATGGCGATCAAAGGTGGCCTTTGACCATTTTTTGGCTGCCTCATTGTCCTGTAATGAAGATCGACGATCTTCATCCAGGGACTCTAAGTTCAACAAGTGCTGCTCCATTGGAGAAGTGTTGGGTAATAGCTCTATTGTGGTGCGTAAGGTGGAAATTTCTCACTCGATGGGAAGAGTTTCCTCAACCCCATGGACTAGATGAAATGGTGTGAAAACAGTGGCCATTTTCATGGCCGTACGGTAAGCCCATAGCGCAGAAAATAACATATGATGTCAATTGGTCTTATGTTTATCAACCGTGCGTTGTAACATGGTCTTGAGGACCTTGTTAACTGCTTCGACCTGTCCGTTAGAATAAGGGTAATATGGTGAAGAAAACTCGTGGGAGAGTCCTAACCGAGATGAGAGTTCGACAAAAATCTCATTCTCAAAGTGTTTCTTGTGATCGGAAACTAGTTGGAGTGGTACGCCAAAGAGGGATATGACATGATTAAAGAAAAAATGCATTGTAGTGTCAGTGGTGTTGTTGAAGGTGGGCATAGCTTCAACCCATTTTGTGATATAATCGACTGTGACAATAATGTATTTGTGTCCATTGTTGGATGGGGGATTATAAGTCATGAAGTCGATGCCTCATTTACAGAAGGGGACGACAGTAATGATTGGGTGAAGAAGAGTAGGTGGTGCTCATGCTTTGTTGGCGTAAAGATGACATTTCTAACATCGGTTCACGACATGGATGCAATCATGAAACAATGTAGGCCAAAAATATCCTGCTTGGATGATTTTCTGAGTAGTGGACATTCCCAAAAGATAGCCCCCACATGCTCCGCTATGGCAGTCGTTTGAGACTCTATCAACCTCGTCAATAGTCAAGCATCGATGAAGTATGGTGTCGACTCCTTGCTGATATAAGATATCTCCGATGAGGAGATAGCAAGGGGCCTGGTGGTGAATACGACGATGATCATATCGTGAGAGGTGGTTACTGAATTTTTGGGTTCGGAGGTAGACGAGGAGGTCACCGTACCATGGATTATCCGAAGTGATGTAAAAGAGATGGTCGTCAGGGAAGTTGGTATTGATGGGGGCACTGGTAGTATCAGAGGGGAAGGTCATGACAAGTTCGGCGAGGACGAGAGATTTCTTGCTCTTGGGTTTTGAAAATTCAAGATCGTACTCTTGAAGGATAACGATCCATCGGACAAATTTTCCATTAATTTGTTGATGGTTGAGCAAGTATTGCATAGGGTTGGAATCTACTATGACCTTAGTCATGTGAAGCAGAATGTAATGACACAGTTTTTGGACTGCGAGGACGACTGCAAGGGCTAGTTTCTCTTCGTGTTTATACTCCAAGGGTGGCCTTGAGAGGTTTTTACTAACGTAGTAAATGACATGCTCATGATCGTCATCACTGATTTGAAGGAGAACTCCTACTACTGATACAACTGATGCTGATATGTAGAGGATATAGCTGCGATTATAGTCGTGTGAACTAATTAAAGGGGCGTTAGACAAAGCCATTTTAAGATCATCAAATGATTTTTGGGCATGTTCATCCCAGTGAAATGGGATGTCATGGCATAGTAAGCGAAGGAAATCATGTGCTAAAGTGGCGTAGTCTGGGACAAATCGCCGTAGAAAGTTAGCTTTTCCTTGGAGGCTCTAGAGTTGACGTAAATTCTGGGGGGGTGGAATTTCTATGATGGCTTGGAATTTGAGGGGGTCCATGGTAATATGGCTTTGGGAAATGACGAATCTGAGGAGGCTCCCCACAGTGACACAAAACACGCACTTGAGGGGGTTTAAGCAGATGTTGTACTAACGACACCATTGAAAGATGATCTGTAAATCATCAAGATGTTGGGTGTGTTTCTTGGATAAAGATGTTTGGTGCGTTTCTTGGATCGAGCTGTGAGGTCGTCCAATTATGCAAGGATGATATGAGCCAGATCATGAAAAATGTATGTCATAACCCGTTGGAAAGTTGCACCAACATTCTTTAAGCCGAAAGGCATGACGCGATATGCAAAAGTACCCTAAGGGGTAGTGAATGCAGTTTTGTATTGATCGACTGGGTGAATTTGGATTTGATTATAACTAGAGAAACCATCCATGAAGGATAGAGCCTCATGACATGCGTGAATGCGTAGTCGTCGATGATTTGATCGATGAAAGGTGTTGGAAAGTTGTCTTTGAGACATGCGTGATTGAGATCGCGAAAGTCCGTGCAGACGCGGATAGTGCCGTATTTTTTGTTAACGGGTACAGGGTTGGAAACCCATGATGTATAGGCGATGGGGTAGATGAATCCAGCCACGCATAATTTATCAATCTTAGCTTTGATGGCTGCTGCTTTAGATGGGTGTATGAGTCGCTGTTTTTGATGAACTGGTGTAATGTCAAGCCAGGTGTCGATGCGATGTTCGATAACAGAGGGATCAAGGCTAGGCATCTTTGTGTATGACCAGGAAAAAATATCCTGATATTCTTGGAAGAGGGATTTATAGGTGGTGATTTATTGAGGAGTGCAAGTAGTGCCAATGGTGATTTCCTCGACGACTCCATTTTTGATGGAAATGTCGATTTTGATGGTCAGGGAAATGTTGGCCATGTTTCCTTCTTCAAAAGCATCAGGGGCAGGAATGGGGTTGTTGAACCAGTCAATATGCCCTGATGGGATAAAATCCTTGGTTTCGATTGCATATATGGGGTGTTGGTTAGGAGGCATGGAGGCTTCCTGTGGAAAAAAGAGCACTTTGTGGTGTAGCACATCCCATGGGTAGTCGGGGGTGTTTAACTCTTCGAGTATGTCCTCGTCACAGTGGAATTGGCGAGAATACAAGGGGTCTAAAAGAGTGATACCAGTGACTATCGTCGTGTGGTTGTCCCCTGGTGATGAAGAAGCAGGGGGAACGATGCAATGAGATTGCAATAGTTCACTCGACATAAACCAAATATCGAAGTACTGAGGAGTACCAGTGGTAGTTGGATGTAAAATCTCTGTAGGGAAATGAATGGGATAATTAGGGGGATTTGGGGGTGAATCCTCGAATAATTCATCCAATAACCATGGAGGCGTCGAGAGTGCCTCGGGTTCAGAAGAAATGTTATGAAGAATCTCTAGTGACGAGGTAAGGTAAACCATCAATTCTATAGGGGGTGCAGGGGTTTGAATCAGGGTCAACTGGCGTTGCCTATATTCAATGATCATAGGATATTGTTGTTAGCTCCCAAAGTGAATCAGTCACTTTGGTTCCATTTTTGATTGATAGCACGACTATTAGTAGTTTTCTACAAATTTGTTTTAAGTTTTCCTAGTAGCAAAACTTAGGTTTTAATTCATGTCTTAGAAATAAGACAATCCATAAAGGTCTTCTCTTTAAATTTTTCATAAAAAATCTTTCAACAGCTAACGCGTGTTTTAAAGATGATGGTTAGCTAGTGAAAGCGGTGATTTTCAACAGCTAAGGAGCATTTCTCACGGGTCGTTAGCTGGTGAAAGCGGCGATTTTCAATAGACAAGAATCACTTCTGATGGGCCATTAGCTGGTGAAAGCGAGAATCACGTGTGTTCTCTCCACGTTTTAAAAATCAAATGATGACATGCTCAGCCTATGTCATGCAATGATTATGATACGTTGGTGAAAGTGGATAATGATGGAAATTTGGGTTTGCACATCTAAATCGGATTGCAAAGTGGATCTCATTCATAAATGTAGGGTTTGTGATCATGGCGTTGGAAATGGAGAAATTGAATCCATCATTACGGATGAGGGAGAGGTACTTCATGGATGGTGACAACAAATCACCGCTTCATTTCCCCAACACACATCACCCACAAGTGTATGGTAAGTTTTCAATGTTGAAAAACAGAGCCGAGTGTTTTCACCAGCGCAAGAACTCGGCCCAAACAGTATATCGCAGTGTTTTGTGTGCAAAATGGTTTGGGGTTTTGAATAAAAAATGGTAAGGAGATGCAGTGGTTCTTTATTGAGAAAAGAATTGGACAGTCTGTCCTTCTTACAGGCGCACCCAAAAGTGCAAAAACACTTCTTAAACGCAAGTTGTATGGAGTATGTTGAAAGGCTACAGAATGGTTGTCACCAATCAACAGCAGAGGTGTTTGCTAAGAAATTTGATGGAAATAAAGCCTGTGTTGGGTCCTTAGAGATCATCGTAGATGAAGTTGCCATCGTTGCAGCGACCATTTTACCAATATCAGGCCAGAGTTGGTTCAAAACGACTACCACCAAGAACCTAAATTTCAGAGCATATTTGAAGGAAGAATTCAGACATAATGCATGGAAGAAGAGCATGCTAGTTTCCCATTTAGAAGATGAGTGGCAGGATTTGTTTAAGGGCATGCAACTCTACATAACTTCAGAAGGCAGGTATGACAAAATGATGTTGTATCATTTCAAGCTCTTAGACCATTTCATAGGTAAAACTCTCCTAAATCTACCTTTCTTCTTGCACAAGAGCTTAACTAAAGTCTGTAAAAAGATTAGAGTTGAACCTCTAAGCATGAAGAACACTCTTTTCCACTTTGGCCTTATTAAATTGATAATCCTGGAGGAGCTAAGATAGAAAGGGAGGACTTGGCAACATTTTATTTTTTGGGAGGGCTTTGAAACTCAAACTCAGCCCATGAATGAATAGAAGAAAGCTGGAAAGAAGCAATTGACTCCTCAAAGTAGCTCGAGGAAGAGGAGAACCCTTCCAGGACCTCTAGAAGATAGAATCTCTGGTGTGAAATCTCACAGGTCAAAGAAAAAATTGGATTTTGAAACTACTACAGAGCAGCCTACAGAAAGGAGAACAAACATCTTAAACCTGCCATACACAGACTCAGAACCAGAGCAAGAAGATGAGATCCCTACCATCAAAAGTCCTGAACATTTCATTGAGTTTGCACAGAATTGTGAGACTTTTACTCACACCGAGGAAGGGGAAACTTCAAAGAGCACTAAGTCGAAGAAAAGACAAAAAATCAAGCAACTCAAAGAAGTGATCGCTCAGCAGGAGGTCTTAGAGAGAGTAATAAAGGAAAGATACAAGAAGTTGTCTGATAATTTTGCAGAAACAAATGCTGCATTTGAAAAGTTGGCTCGTGAAAGTGTCAAGGAAAAGAAGAGGAAACAAAAAATCACCAAAGACTATAACAATCTATGGTGGCTAGCAAAGTGCCTTAAAAGGAAAATCAAAAAATTGAAGCAAAAGAAAAAGTCACACCCAGATTTGCAAGTGCTTTCTCAGGTCGCTATGACCATGCAAGGGGATAAAACAAAGACACATTGAGTTTTTGATGGAATCACAGTTTTGGAGGTGAAAGTTCATTTTGGGCTAAGGCAGAGCTTTCACCAGCGCACAGTGCAATTTTACAACCAGTTAGCTGGTGAAAGGAAGCGCTTTCAGCAGTTAACCAGCGAATCATAAGGCGAGTTAGCTGGTGAAAGAAGAAAAAGCATTTTTGAAAGCTAAGGATGGAGCAAGTCATTTTTGAAAGGATTTAAAGAGGTTCCAGAGTATTAAAAGGATAACAACTTGATCGAAAAGGACTCTGCATCAGAGATTCTTGGGAGTTTTTGAGAACCACATGCTAAATTGATTTCCTAAAGTATC
>ML789002.1:97132-113736 GCA_009831015.1 Picea engelmannii
ATGGCTCGTGAAAGTGTCAAGGAAAAGAAGAGGAAACAAAAAATCACCAAAGACTATAACAGTCTATGGTGGCTAGCAAAGCGCCTTAAAAGGAAAATCAGAAAATTGAAGCAAAAGCAAAAGTCACACCCAGATTTGCAAGTGCTTTCTTCGGTTGCTGTGAACATGCAAGGGGATAAAACAGAGACACATTGAGTTTTTGATGGAATCACAGTTTTGGAGGTGAAAGTTCATTTTGGGCTAAGGCAGAGCTTTCACCAGCGCACAACGCAATTTTACAACCAGTTAGCTGGTGAAAGGCAACGCTTTCACCAGCTAACCAGCAAATCATAAGGCGAGTTAGCTGGTGAAAGAAGAAAAAACATTTTTGAAAGCTAAGGATGGAGCATGTCGTTTTTGACATGATTTAAAGAGGTTCCAGAGTATTAAAAGGATAACAACTTGATCGAAAAGGACTCTGCATCAGAGATTCGTGGGAGTTTTTGAGAACCACATGCTAAACTGATTTCCTAAAGTATCGACCATGAACACTGAAGAAATCTAGCTGCCAAGATAGGTTCCTTTGCCATGTTTCATATCATCACAGATTTCAGGAGCTGAAGAATACAGATGTCAAATTTTGAAATTGAAGACAATTCGAATGCTAGTCTAGTCATTAAGTCTTTGTTATCAAGTTGCTTAGTTAATTTGAATTGCTATTTTTAGATACAGATCCAAGTTTTTAGGATCTTAAAAACTGATTGTAAAAGGCTATAAATGCCTATCTTTTCTAAGAGACAAGGGTTCAAACTGGGAATATATTTTGTGCTACTGTATAAACTCTTATTTACAGAATAAAAGTTCAGTTTCCTTTCGTTTTCAATATCAGAAATATCCATCTTTCCCTTTCTGTACTTTGTTTCAGTTTATTTTAGTTCATGAAGACTGTTATCTCTTTATTGAGCTCATAGACTTGAAGTAAAGGATTTCTTTCTATCTTGCATTAATCCCTACATTCAGTTGTATTTGGCAATCAAGAATAGTGTTCTTCATCCTCTCCTTTCAATTTACTTGATCTGATTATTGTTTCCTGAAAGCACTATTTCTTTAGATGTATGATGAGTTGTCTATTACATTGATCATTAAATACCCCATTGTTCCAAGCATATATACACATTATTTCTAAGTTACCAAGCATCCTTAGCCTACAACCCTAAGGAGTTTCTTGGAGTGATAACAATTGGTATGTAAAATTATCTAAAGATTCACATAGAGAGCAAGGGAATCTCATACATTCATTGACTGAAGTTGTGACATAATGGATGTCAGTGATTTTTGGTAGGGATGATGTAGCTGGATTGGGTTCGTTCTAGAAGCTTTGGGGTACTGCGGCTAATGTATGTCAGAAGCACGACAGTGCTGGGAAATGGTGTGTAGAATGGCCATATTCTCAACATATACCGCAAGAAAATTTGTTTCGCATCCCTTTCTACTTGAGTGAGGGGAGGTAGCGGCAGTACTTGCTACAGTGGCGAGTGTTGATGGTGTTAGATTGAGTGGAATCAGGTTCCGTAACTCCGGTAGAGATGGGAATTTGTTGGTTTGGTGTCCATCTTTCTCACATAGCGCGCAAGGAGGTTGGACGCATGGGGGAAGTGGAGCTATGGGCTCCTTCTTCTTTTTCCTGCCCCCAGCTATGGAAGGGAGGGTAGTGAGTGGGGGTGTAGAGGGTATGGTGGGAGTTAGTATGGGAATCATCATTGGGATTCCTTCCATTTGGGGGGGAAGGGATGGTTGAAGGACCATCTCTGGTGGATGTAAATACCAAACTAGAATTGCTAACACCATATTAGGGAGGGTAAGCATTGTGGCTACTTGGAAAGATTGTATGCCAAGTGGAGGGTAGAAGAAGGGGATTTGAGTAATGGCTTGGGGAACTGTCTCCCAAACTCGGATATGGCCTTGGAGAGAGGTGAAATCGTGGACTGGTGGAGTCGACGAGTTCACATGAGGCTTGTGAGGGGGGAGCTCTGGGACTAGTGGGACGTCATATATGATAGAAGGCTCCCTAGGAGGAAGGGTATCCTCTATGTCAGTTCTATTGGATGATATGACACATACTTGATTGGAAGGATGAAGGAGCGGTGGTGCACCATGGTATGTTCCTAACAATGATGGGTCTTTGAAAATTTTGGGACCCATTTCGATGAGTGGGTATGTATCATGACTCATGTGTATGAGAGGGAGAATGTTATCGATGCTGGCAGAAGGGTTAGGCTCATAATGTGAGACTTGGTCAATGGTAATGATCTTCCCGTTATGGGGGAACATCATTGTTCAAAAGATGGAAGAGTCAACTGCCTTCATAGCATACATGTATCTATGACCAAAAAGGATATTATAATCGAGTGGGGCATCGATAACTTCAATGTCAATGAGAATGGTCTTGCCCCCGAGTTCTACGGGGAAATTTTGGAAGAGCCCTTCAGGAGACGATGGTCGTCCGTCATAAGCTTGTAAGGTAATGGCAGATGGTATGAGTTTTGGGGAACCAAGTTTCTACCATAAATATTTGGACATAATGCATGTGGATGCACCTTCATCGATGATGCACCGATGAACTGTAATGTTCCGAATTTTTTCTGGGATTTGAAAAGCGACCAGAGCGGGAAGCTGAGGTTCTCTACTATCGAGATCAAATGTGATGAGTTGGGTATCCATGGGGTCAACTGTCCCCAAGGCGGAAAGTAATGATTTCCACTGAGTGGGACAAGTTTGAAGGACCTCTAAGACTGACATGGTAGCCAGGGATTGTGCTAAGTCATCGACCAAACTATAATTATGAGATGCCCTAGCCTGGAGGTTGTGGACATTCCTGCATAATGGGATGCAAGGGATGAAAAGAGGTGTTTCAGCATTAGGGAGAGGAATTACCAATGGGGGTCCCATCGTTGATGGGTTTGTTTTTGGGGGAATAGGAGGAGACTTAGCGGGTGCACGGTATTGACGATTACGTGTTTGCAGAAGAATTTCTTCCTCACTGGTGAGGAGGATAGTATGATCTGTGGGATTTTTTGGATTGAGATACTATCCCAACTATGGTGGGGTAGGCTGTGTGTCTTGTTGGGTGTTTATCACGCCCTCGTGTGGAATGGGATTCTGTAGTACGACTTGGGGTGGTTGTTGCACGTATTGTTGTGGGGCCTGCTGAGGGACATGCGGTGCTGGAGGATGTGGTAGACTGCCTGAGTCTTTCAACCATTTAAAATCAGGTATTTGGGGACAATGATGAGTATAATGGCCGAACTCACCGCAAAGGGCACAAGGGAAGGTGGTTCTAATAGAATTGTTATTTCTTCCTTGATGCCTATTGTTATTTCCCCACTGGGGGTTATGATTCCCTTGATTCTGGTTGCCCCCAGTAGGTTGGTTCTGTTGGGGGTGATTCCCTCCTTGACCTGGGTTGTAATTGTTCCTGTTTCTTCCTTTCTTTTTGGCATTATTCGACGGATGAGTCGGATTTTCCGTATTCAGCTGTTCAAAATTTTGATATTGCTGAACGGGAGAGGGTTGAACAAAATTCACCCCAGCGTGAGGGTGTGGGGGTTCCATGGGCTATGGAGGACCAGGGAATGGAAAGTACGGATTCTGTGGGAGTTTTGATCTGTAAGGTACATAGGAAGGTGTGGCACTTTCACTAGTACTTAGAGTATAAGCTGAGGTAGAGGGGGTACCAGAACTTGTTTGGATAGGTGGGTGTATTGGGGGTGCCAACGGTGGCCCACTGATGGGTGGAGGAATAACAACAGGGTATGGATGTTGATAAGGGGGAAGGGGGTAATAAGAGGTTCCCCCATATGCCAGCGGATATTGAGGTGTGCCATACATTGGTGGTGGTTGGGGTTGAGGAATGTGGTGTGTGGTATTACCAATCAATCCGTCTGCTAAGTGAGACATCCCAGGATTGTCTTGACCGAATGGCATGGGTTTTGGGAGACCAGGAAGTACTGTGTATAAGTACCCTAATTGTGAATAGATGATGTCATATTGTTGAGCCTTACTGATGGCTTCCTCTTCAGATTGAGGGAATGTGGAAGCTACATCGTTACCAAGAAGAGAGACAAGTGATTTGAGAAACCAGTCAAGACACTGTTGTTTGGTGGTTTCAACTCTTCACAAACTACATCGTCTATGCCACTCGTGAATGTGATCAACGATATGTGTGGATGAGGTTTGTTTGAAATTTGAGAGTAGTTCAAGACCATTGTCATGGCAGATTGGTAATTGGAAGAAGGTCAAAAATTCTTTGGCCAAGGACTCGAAAGTCGCATGGGACCCTGATTTTTCATCTACATACCATTTGGCTGATGGGCCAGTGAGTGTGCATTTAAATAATCGTAGTCTGATGGAATCATCCATAATGTTGTTGGAAGAGTACCATAGGTGGAAAGTCATGACATGGTTGGCAGGGTCATCTCCTGCCTTTCCTTCAAACTGGGGGATGTCTGAAGGTAGTTTGGTAGGCATTGCAGGCCATGTGGGGTTATGTAATATAGGATAATTTGTGAGTTTGATTAGATATGGTATGTTAAGAGATGCCAAATATGGCATCTGTAGTGGGGGGGGGAGGATTAGCTCCAACCATGGTGTGAGTGTTTTGTGAACCTGACCCTTGAGGGGGGCTAGGTGGGTTGGTACTTCTCCCTTGAGAGGAAGTTGGCCCACCGCTTCCATGTAGAGGAGAGTGAGTGGACGGAGGGACTTGGGAAGTGGACCCAAGTAATGTGGAACCAAGAAAGGCTGATCCTAAGACAATGGCACTCACAAGAGTGTGTGAAGGTGGTTCCTATGAGTTGGCAATACCAGGAACTCCCCCTACAATAGGAGGGAGGTTTAGTAGGCGTATGGAATGATGGGGGTTCTATGGGTCCCCTATGATGTCCGACTAGCTGAGTGGATGTGTGCAAATTGTGATGAGAGAAAATAAACAAGAGCCTTTGTTGCAAATTTTTGAACTTTACACAATATATATATCTAAATCAAAATGTAATCAGAAGTGCATCATACATAAAGTGTTTTGAAAAAGAAGCATATATATGGATAAGTGAGTTTTGTCCGCGTGGGGAATCAAAGAAAACAAATTCTCGTGTCCTAAAAGACGTAATGTCCTTCCTCTCAAATAGCACTAGACCTTCCAATAGTACTCAACAGTGGGGTCTGAAGTCACCGGAAGAGAAACTAGTGAAGGATGAGATAATCAGTTATAATGAGGGGTAAAGGGGGCATATCCCGAAAGAGCTAGTGATATTTTCCAATAGCCACACAAAATCATATCAAGGTGCAATTGCAGCCCACAATTTCCACTTGGGTAGATGTCCTAAAATTTGGTCACTAGGTACCTCGGTCAAAGTGCGACATTTAGGTTTTTGGCCTAAGAAATGGGTCACGGACATGATCCCATCCAAGAGGTGGGTGCCTCAAGGGAGGACACACAGAAAAATCAAACCTCAGCCTTCAACCCTTCACGAATAACTCCCTGCCTTATGGTGTTAGGAACACTTGACTTGGAGGATTTTCAGTTCCCTATTTGACAACTTCTATTGTTTTGACAATGTGAGAACCATATAACGGGGAGTTATTTGGATGCCTATCCCTGAAATCCTACCTAGACTAAAAAATTTCTTTTGGCACCTCCTGTGGAGGAAAACTTAGTGATTTTTTAGAAAAAGTTTAGATGTAGTTGTTTGAGAGGTTGGGGGTGTGAAACAACCTCGTTGAAATTAAATGGGAGTGGATAGTTTCGTCAAGAAAAGGGTGGGGTGTTTCGGAATCCCTTTGGGAGGAAACTTCCTTTGACCTCCACGTTTCGAGAAGAAAAATATGTGAGTGATAAGTGACTTTTGTGTGTGAATGAGTGAAAGTGTGCCAATGTTTTACTGAATTAGGTGTCACCTTGCTACATGTGGACTTCACTTGGTCCTTACAAGTGTTGGTTACCTAATTAACTAAGTGCCTTTGGTACAACCTTGCGTAATTCAAAAGTCCCTAGGAAACTAGCATGTGGACATGCGAGTCCTTTACTACTCCTTTAACTCCCTATTGTGATTTAATCTAAGAAAAGCTTTGAAACTATCCTAGATTGTGATCATGTGGGCATGTATGGGCCCATTACAAAACCCCTAAACTTTCCTAGTGATTTAATCTAAGAAAGTAAATTTCAACACTATCCTATCTTTGTGGCATGTGGGCATGTATGGGCCCGTTACAATCTTAAGATGTGTTTGAAAAATAAATTAAGAGGAGTCCCAAGAAAGGTTGTTGTCCTCTCCTAAAGGTTTTAGTCTTTTTAAGGGAGATGAAATTGTCCTACAATCTTTTTTTGATTCTCAAGGTCGTTTGGAAGCACGAGAGAAGATCATACTAAGTGATTGTTATCCAACTTCTAGTCCCAATTCAAGTTTTATGTGATTACAAATGATTCCAACTTATACTTTTAGTCAAAGCAAGCCATCCATGTGGAAAAATGAAAGAAAAAGAGGAAATAATGATTTTAAACCCCCTAAGTGCCTATGTGTTTTGACTAATCCCTTTATATGAAGAGGGAACTAAGTGTGGTGCAGCTTACAACATGCATGAAATCACTTTTAAGAAGGCTAGGGGCCTTCCCCAAATCTAAAAAAACCTTACAATGTGTAGTTTTCTTCACAGGTGTGCGGGTCTCAGTGTAGACAGAGGTGCATTGAGCGCCTGTGTGCAGACTGAAACGAGATTTTGGGTGTGGGTGCACAGAACATAACTGTGGTTTTAGCGCATGTGCGCATGATGCACGTCCATGGGCCAAAAAACCCGCGCATAACTGACACACGACCGTGAAGAAAATTCTGGATGGAATTCTCTCAATTCAACTTGGAATTGGATGTTTTGTAGGTTGGCTTGGGCTGGTTAATGCACCTGCAGGTTAAATAAACCAAAAGAAGAGCTATAAAAACCCAAATGGGGTAGGAAATTGATACCTTTCCCCAGTGGAGTTGCCAATCTGTTGCGCCTCTTTTGCCACCTAGATGAGAAAAATAGAGGTGATTGCAAGCTTAGTTGGGTTTGCTAAGAAGGCAACTGTAAGGAAAAGGGTTAGAGAAATAAATATAAAAGAAAAACTAAGAATTAAACTAAGAAATAAAATAGAAACTAAACTAGTGAGCATAGGGACATAAGAACAAAAAAACCAATAAGACCCATGTCACCAATGGTAAGGTTTATATCAGTGAAAGAAAAAACCAAGAAGAAAGAGGACTATGAGTCCCTTCTTCCTCCAAGGGAGGGCTCTTGGACCCCCACAAATAAGGTCTTCTTACAACTTTCAATGAAAATGGTGAAATAATTCTTTGCTAATCCACTCAAGGGGTGAGATGGATTGCCCAATGTAATGGTGCTAGTATACTCTTGATGAGAATAGAGGATTCCTCAAGAGAATAGTAGCAACATAAATTTGCTATTGAAATTCCTTAAGAATGAAGTGCACCCATGGCCTTGTTTTATAGCACCTCTTTGAGGTATTGTGCAACCATCTTGTAGGGTGAAAAGAGGCTAATTAGGGCATTTTTAGGTCTTTGACCAGCCACCCAATCAGATCCAGTCCAGATTTGAGTGTCAAATCAACTTAGAAGCTGAACTAGAAGTGGGTGGGAGGCCGATCAATCTCATAAATGCACCATTCTCAGATGTGCGTGGCTTTTAGCAACCATAGTCGCGCATCAGGCGCATGTGCATTTTTCCTGTGTTTCTGTTTTTCACATGTGCACGCGTGCCCTGTGTATTCATAGCACACTTTAATTTTGTCACTAGTTGTATAGTTTTTGACCCTTTGGAAATGATTTTGTGGTAATTTTGTTCCATGGGTGACCTCATAACTATTTAACGATGTTGGATTCTTGTAACCATTTTACGGATGAAATTTCAGTGATAACACCCTTGTCCCTAAAATCCTTCCTCCCAATGTTCATCCCTATCGTCATCCCTTTTCCTAGAAAAATGAAATTGTGAAAATTGTTCAAGAATTTCTCGTCGTGAGCGTTATCCATTGTAGTAATAGCCCCTATTATTCTCCTGTGGTCATGGTTCTTAAGAAACAAGGCTCTTGGTGCATGTGTCCTGACTTTCACGCCCTCAAAAAAATATCTATCAAAGACAAATTTCACATTCCTGTCATTGATGATCTCTTGGATGAACTCAGTGGTGCCCAAGTCTTTACTAAACTTGACCTTCATCCTAGCTACCACTTGATACATATGAAAGAGGAAGACATTACTAAGTTTTATTGGATAAATCCGTAAGTGCAGACACAAACCAATCTCCCTAGATCCACCTGGATCTAGAACAAAACAAGACAGAACATGACACTTTACTTAAGTTTTAGATATTGAATTTACTAGTAGGAAGGAACAAGTAACATACCTTAGTATCGCTTCCTAGGGTCTTTGTTGATCCTGCTTCGCTCTGGTGCTCTTGTGAGGTCAAGAACAGGACAACACAAACCAACCAAAGTGATAGCAATAGCATAAACTCAATAAAAACCTATGTATGTGATCAAGGAATCATACAATAAAACATAACAAGCTTTATAGGAAAGAATCATATTATTGTATCATATTAAATGTGAAAGACAGATTACAACCATGGCCTTGATGTCATAAGGTCCCTTCCAACTGTCCTTCTTTCCCCACACACTTTGACTCCAAGAATTCTGAGATCATAGATCTGATGATATTCACAATCTATCTTGACAAAGCAAATCTCAAAGCTACTCCAACCAAGCTAATAATTCCAAGCCAACCAAAGCTAACAAGCTCAAGAACCAACAAAGCTAAACCAAGCTAACTTTCTCCATGAGAACTCCTCTCGTTTTATAAGTTGAAGAGGATAAGGTGAGGAGGTTAGGATGATCCCACTAAATCATGAAAGTGAGTAAGATCCAAACCATTCGGATGCCACCTCACCATAGAAGTTTCTCCTTCTAGAAGATTCGAGAAAATGCTCATTTTTCCCACATGCAGGCATTCTCGCACCCTAGATATAGAGCAATCTGCGAACACCTCGCACCCTAGCTATAGTGCAACTTGCGAGAATGGGTCATTCTCGCACCCTGCCTATATAGAAACCTGCGAACTTCCTTTTTTATAAGGTTTTTACATAGGAAAATGCAACTTCTTTTCTCAGGAAAAGTTCTTCTCCCTTCTCTCTTTAAGAACTTAGGCCACTAACCCTTCTGAAGGCAACAGATAGGTTTACATCATTAACGATCATAGGGATGACGAAAATAATGTGTAACACTAAGACTGCATTTAAAATTTTTGAGGGACACTATGAGTTCTTGGTCATGCCCTTTGGCTTATGTAATACTCCCTCCACTTTCCAAAGCCTCATGAATCATGTCTTTCATCCTTTTCTCCATCATTTTGTCTGAGTTTTGTTTGATGATATTCTCATCTATAGTAAAACCTGGACAACCCATCTTGCTCATGTGGATCAAGTTCTTCATCTACTCTCAGTTAGATTTTCTA
Source organism: Picea engelmannii (assembly GCA_009831015.1). Taxonomy (NCBI): domain Eukaryota; kingdom Viridiplantae; phylum Streptophyta; class Pinopsida; order Pinales; family Pinaceae; genus Picea; species Picea engelmannii. The sequence continues at coordinate 106,669 of ML789002.1, forward strand.
TCTTATCAGTTAGATTTTCTGATCTAGATGGATGTCGGTGGCCTCCCACTTATTCCAACTAGCTCATTTGGGTAGTTTTTCAGTTTGGCAGTTTTTTTCTAGTTTTTGGGTCCTAAACTTCTGGGGCCGTTTTGAGGCCCTAAACAACATTTTTAGGGCTCGCCACAATCACACTATGAAATTAAGAAAAAATGTGATGAAACATGAGTATTCCTCCGATATTACTTTCCAACGGGCTATCGTGCACCTAAAACGGAGATCATATGAAAAAGTTACGACCCCAGGAAGTTGATGTACTAACTTACCCCAACGGGGCCCACATGACTTTTGGCACTTCATCTCCTAGGATTAGGTTTTTGGATGTATAGGGTTTTATCATTCCTGTTTATTGTAAAAAGGCTTGGAGAGCCTCATTGTAACCATATTATTGCAAATGAGTGTAGACATCACATCTCTTCTCAACCGCCACCATTCTAGCAAGCTTGTTTTCAGTTTGCATTTTACAGTTTCAACATATTTCCTTATTGAATAGAAGCCATTTTTACTGTATCTCTATTATTTTTCCTTGTTTTTATGTGTTAATAATAATCATAATAATCTATATTCTTTTCATTCTTCTAATAAAATATGGATCAACGATATCAAAGAGGTCTTCTCCTTATTGTTCTTAATGCATGTCCCTGACGAGGTCAGGGCACAAAGAGTTGGGTCTCGAGCTTGTTTCTCTTAAGGAAAAAATATCTCGCACACCCAAGAGACCTCTCATGGTGGGAGAAAATAAAGAAGATGGGATAGGAGATCCTTTCAAAATGTTTCTCAAGGAATCCCTCACGCAACAGAGGAACGAGATGATGGATAGTTTTTCACAAATCCTTCAGTGGATACCAATAGGTGACACATCTTCCTTGAGCGGAGGCACCACCCCATTCAAGGTACAAATCAACTTTTATATTTCTATATTTGAAGGTAAGATAGATGCAGATGCTGTAGAAAAATGGTTGAATCTACCAGAAGGGTATTTTTCTGTCCATAACTTTTCGAATAGAGAAAATATTACTTTTGCGCTTCTCAAAGCCATTCCCCATGTCAAAGATTGGTGGGTTGTGAGAAAAAGGAAACAAAGGAACCCTAATTATTTATAGTCATAGTCACTTAGGATTCCTTTAGGGATTCTATTAAGGAACAATACTACCCCGCCGAAAGTTATGACGACTTGTATACAAAATGGACCACACTGCAGCAGGAAATAGACCAAGCAGTGTCACAGTTCACAAATATATTCCATACCTTGCGTACCAAGCTGGGTATCAAATATTCTGAGAGAAATATGGTGCTCAAGTATCACGGTGGTCTGCATAGATACATCCAGGATAAAATGGAGTTTTTGGACATATCATCCTTGGGCGCGACCTATCGACATGCCATCACAATCAAGCATAAGCTTAAAACAAAGATGCGAAAATTTTGGCCTGGGAAATCCTCACAACAAAAGAAAGGAATGGGAGCCCCAACCCACAAACCAAAGGACAGAGAAAATATGGACATCTTGAGGAAAACTAGTCTAAGCCATAAGCAAAGAAGGACACCATAAAGACGAAGAAAGATGCCAGAAAGTGGTGGAAATTCCATAAGATCCCCTAGCATAACACGTCTGATTGCTACTCAAAACAGTCGCTAGTGGCTGAGGTGAAAGCCTCTAAATCAAATGCATGTTCTGACTCTGATTTATAACTAGAAAGGGGGAAACAGATAATTGACATGAAACCCAGTGTCGTCATTACTACCACCAATATCCATCCCGGTGAACTAGACGAGCCAAAGGAAGGCGAACGCCTATTTCATTTAGAGATGTGGGTGAAAGGAACCCTACTGCACTTCATCATTGATAGCGGTATTAAGAAGAACCTTATCTCATCAGAGGTCATCAAGTGGCTAGCCCTACTAAAAATGCTGCACCCGCAACCTTACAACATTGGATGGCTCTTATAAGGAAGAAATCTTTGCATCAGCCAACAGTGTCGCTTGTCGTACGACATCAAGCCCTTCAAACATGATGTATTGTGTGATGTTCTTTTGGGCCAACCTTATTTATGGAAACATCATGTTGTATATGAGTCTAGGCCTTGCAGTGTTATTATTACTTTGGACAGGAAATTGTACAGGATACTCGAGGTAGTCCCACCCAGTGCTATTTCCTTTATATCTACCAAGCAATGCAGGAAAGTCATTTTTCAGACCGGGAAGTTTGTATTCTTCATGATTCTCTCTCAGAGAGAAAAATATTGCAGCCAAATCCAGGGCCTCTGTGGCAGACCTCTCCACACAACAAAATAAGGTGGATAAGGTCATGGAAGAATACAAAGATATCTTCTCCTCACCTACCGAGTTACCTATGCACTATTAGGTCATGCATCCCATCGATATGACCCCCAACGCACGGCTACCAAATGGGCTAGTCTACCCCTCTCTCTATTAGAGAATGAGGAGATCAAGTGATAGATCCACGATTTATCTAAAAGGGGCACATCTATTCCAGATCATCACCTTGTGGGAGCCCAATCGTGCTGGTGCAGAAGAAAGATAGGATCGAGCGACTCCACATTGATTACTGGGCCCAAAATAAAATCACATTCAAGAACTGGTACCCGATTCCCTGAATCGACGATCTCCTTGATCAACTCAAGGGGACCAAATACTTCAGTAATATTTATCTGAAGTCTGGATACCACCAACTCCCAATAGAGTAGAAAAATGTATGGAAGACTACCTTCAAGTCAAAATAAGGTATTTTTGAATGGTTGGTCATGCCCGTTGGTCTGACAAATTCTCCAACAACTTTCATGAGGATGATGGATGATATCCTATGACCTTTCACCAATGATTTTGTAGTGGTGTATATGGATGACATCCTCATCTACAACAAGACTTGGGAGGAACACTTGTAGCATATTCAATACGTTCTTCACACCCTGCGGAAACACAAGCTATATGCCAACTTGGAAAATTTCTCCTTCGGCATGGACATGGTCCAATACCTAGGCTACATCACTGATCAACATGGTGTGCATGTGGATCTAGCCAAGATCTAGGTCATCCGTGACTGGCCAGCCCCAACCACATTCACTAAGCTTCAAATCTTCTTAGGCCTTGCCAATTTCTATTGTAGGTTCATGTTGGGATTCTCCCATATTTCATGGGTCCTCATCCAAGTAACTAGGGATGGTGGTAAGGAAAAATTTGTGTGGGGCCTTTCCTGACATAAAGAGTTCATTGATTTTAGGCAACAATTATTCTCAACCCTAGTACTTTCATTACCTGACCTGAAACAACCCTTTGATATTGAGACAGATGCTTCAGACTATGTTGTGGGTGCAATTCTCACTCAACACAACCACCCGATGGCCTATCATAGTGAGACACTGTCAGATGTCATATGTAAGTACCCTACTTATGACAAATAAATGTACTCCATTGTGAAAGAATGCCTCCAATGGAGGCATTACATTCTTGGGAAGGAGACAATCATCCACACTGATCATAATCCACTACAGTTTATGCAGACACAAGGAAAATTGTAGAATGACCACAATCAAAAGTGGTCCACATAATTGCAGCAGTTCCACCTGAACATAAAGTATAAAAAAGGAAGTACCAATCAAGTCATTAATTTCCTCAACCGACCTCCAATCGCGAAACTCACCACGGTGCTATACTCTTGTGACCACGAGACCTCTGTATGGACCCACCTCTATGAGATAGACCCTGACTTCGCTACCACCTACCAAATGTTGGGCACAAACTCAGTTGTCATTAATTTCCATCTTCAGGATGAGTTGTTGTTCCATCTGGGCCATATCTGTATTCCATCAAGTGAGTGAGCGAAGCTAATTTGGGAATCCCGCTACAGTTGGGTGGCAGGACACTTTGGTGTCGAAAATACAGTGGCAGTGTTGTAACAACATTTCTACTAGCCGAAACTTTGACATGATGTCAACAAGTATATTGGGTCCTGCACTACCTACGTTATTTCCAAACCAATCACTAAGAAACATGTCCTATACACCTCTCTTCCTACTCCTGATAGGCCATGGCAATCCATCTCAATGGACTACATGTCAGGCCTTCCATCCACCAACAGGAGAAATGACAGTGTTTTTATGGTTGTTGATCTCTTTTCCAAGAGCATCAGAGTGGAGGCCACTGCCAAGCTCTTCTTTGAACGTGTGTGGGTACATTTTGGAATCCCACAAACCATTGTCTCAGATTGGGGGAGTTGGTTCCTCAACACATTCTGGTCGAGCCTCTGGTCACTGCTAGACACAAATCTCACCAAATCCACTTCCTTCCACCCCTAGACATATGGCCAAACCGAGGTCGTCAATCAGATGATCATGCATATCCTACACATGTACAATTACAAGCACCCTCGCACATGGGATGAGAGTCTTCCCTATGTTCAACATAGCTACAACCGATCCATACATAGCTCAACCACCCATAGCCCCTTTCAGGTGGGGTTGAGATTCTAACCATTGGGTCCCATGGATGTTGCACTATCCCTTGCAGCCACCCCAACCGACTCGTCACCTACTCCAAATGAAGATGAAAAATCCACCCAGTTCATTGAGTGGATCCAACACATCTTCCAATAGGTTCATGATATTTTATTGATCTAAAAATGAAGAAGACATGAAAAACTTGAATAATTATTGCAAGTGAAATGTTATGTGTTTAAAGCAACAGGATGAATTTGCAACACATAAATTTAGGATTACTTATGCAAAATACACATAGACAGCAACATAAAACATTGAACATAAACACATGTGCACAACAATTGATAAAGGAGTTCACCCCTCTTATGGGATACATCTCCTGGTCCAGCTTCCAATGGATCATTATTATTAATTTCTCAAAAAGTGCTCAAAAACATGTCTTACAATGCTCAAACTGACAAACCGACTGCTCCAATGTCTTCCCAGCGTCCCAAAACCCTTGTCTGGGCTCTTTCGGCACCTCAATCGGTCGAAAAATGAGAAAATTAAGCTTCCTGGAAGTCTCCTTCTCCAAGCTTGTTGTCTCTGGTTCTACAATTCACACCCCCTTGAGCAAACCTGGCTCACACGCTCATTTAAGTGCAAAAACCCACCACCGGGCGCAACCGCGCCAACGGTGCAAACCGTAGGACGGTTAAGGTGCCTCCAGCCCCTAACCGCCTCGACACCTGGGCGTATGGCACATGTGACCAAAGGCTGGGCGAAAAAGTGGTTTAACCGTTTGAACCGTGCAACGATGTACCCCCACGCTCCCACTCGGGGTCATATGGTAACCGTGGGCTAGGTTACAAAACGCACACAAAAATATACAACCGCGCACACATTACAATGGTATAACCGTTACAATATATATATATATATATATATATATATATATATATATATATATATATATATATGGGTATAAACTTTGGTCCGTGCATTTTAAATCCACGCCATATATTACAATAGTTATATGTGTTAAATAAACTATGGGTCGGGGCTAAGCCCCGACCCGACCCCCCTCCATTTTCAACATTAAACAATGTTAAATATATAAAATGCCATAAACCTAACAAGGCTCATGTGGCGGCATACTGGTTAGCGGAGGTTTTTCAAGGCTTTATCAATGGGGGAGGTCCGGGGGTCGAACCCCACGGACTCCCATAGAACTTTTACATATAACCATACAATGGGGGGGGGACACGTGGTGCCCAGGGATTGGGCCACGTGTCTCCTTATTATTCGCCATAAATCAGACACGTGTCAACACGCTACTCGCCAAAAACCGACCAATAAAAATGCACCACATCATCCACCTTCCACATCACCGTACGGATGGTACTGCCCTGCCACGTCACCGTACGGACTGTATGGACAGGTACAATCATCATCCCAAAAAGTTTTCCTGTTTTCCTTGGCGAACAGATCGCGATATCTTCTCCATACGGACTCCGTTTGAGAAAGTAAATATACCGTCGGAATCAGGAAGACGAGACAGACGCAATGGCATTGTTTTCGTCGCATTCTGAGTACTTTGAAAATTGAGCAAAATTTGATCCCCTGATCACACCTCCCCATTGGGAAGCTTTTGGACCTCCAAAAGACTATCTCAGTCTATGTGAAGATGAGGGTATAGTTCCCTCACCCTTCCAACTTCAATCCACTTGGGCTTGCTTGGATTCGTCCCTTTAAGACCAACTCGCAAATACTCCACATTTCCTTGCTTCGAAGCTCACATTCTCCTGTCAAGTATGGTGTCTTCCTGCAGTTCTGTTAGATATTCTGGAGAAAAATCATCTATGGAAGGAATCTGAACATGCTCTCCTTGATCATCAATCAACGGAGGCTCATACAACTTCAAATTCTCAACATTAACAAGTGCATACATCTGCATATATGGAGGAAAATCTAAACGAAAAGCATTATTACCAATCTTGCTGACAATTTTTGAAGGGACCATATCGAATTGGTGTCAACTTTTTACCTTCTCTTTTAAGCCTCTCTTTGCTGATGTAAAGCCACACTTCATCACCAACTTCGAAACTGTGATCAACACGATGATTTTCATGTCTTGCTTTGTACTTGGCCTGACTCTTTTCCAACTGCTCTTGCACCACTGATGTATCGACTGAATTTGTTCAATGAACTTCTCTGCCCGATCAATATCATATTGCCCATCAACAACAATATCTTTCCCAAAGATGAAATCTAAAGGCGACTTGGGAAAATAGCCAAAACATGTCTCAAATGGCGACATTTGCGTCGAAGAGTGCTTAGCTCGATTGTACGCATGCTGAACGTAGTGTAAATGTTCATCCCAAAGCTTAGGATGCTTGCTACAATAAGCACGAAGAGGATGTACCATGGTATGATTCACCACCTCTGTCTGACCATCTGTCTATGGATGAAAAGTTGTGCTCTTCTTAATCTTGGTGTCCATGAGTGCCCACAAACTCAACCAAAAACTTCCAACAAATTGAGAATCCCGATCAGAAATGATGGACTTGGGAAAACCAAAATGCACCCAAAA
>ML789002.1:116130-131266 GCA_009831015.1 Picea engelmannii
ACTTCAATTTGACGTATCCAGTTATCTAACTTTTCAGTGTTAACTTCTCCATTATAAAGTGGCAACTCAAATTTTATATCAAGATTTAATGAAGGAATTTGCGAAGGAGTTTTACCATGCCCATTGGGAAGATGTTTTGAACTGGTAGAAGAAGAAGAAGAAGATGATGATGGAGGAGGAGAGGGTGGTGGAGAAGCACCATTTCCTCCATCTCTGCTTGGAGTCTTGTCACCACCGCCTCCCTTATGCATTGAAGGGTTAGAGCCTTCACCCTGCGACATCATGTTCCGTTCCATCATGACATTCATCATATCTCTCAACTGTATGATAGTCTTCCTGAAGTCTTCTTCTTCATTCGGAACACGTTCATGACCTTTTGTACTAGCCATGCTTGGTGAATGTATCTCTGCAACTTGCGGTGAATGAAACTTCTTCCTCCTTGTCGGATAAGAACTTGGCTCCACAAGTTGACCTTCTCCTCTTGTGAGTTTCAACCTTGTGAGCATCAGAAACAAAAATTGCAAACAATTAAGTCTTCAAAACCAGTGCTCTGATACCAACTCGATCTAAAAATGAAGAAGACTTGAAAAACTTGAATAATTATTGCAAGTGAAATGTTATGTGTTTAAAGCAACATGATCAATTTGCAACACATATATTTAGGATTACTTATGAAAAATACACATAGACAGTAGCATAAAACATTGAACATAAACACATGTGCACAACAATTGATAAAGGAGTTCACCCCTCTTATGGGCTACATCTCCTGGTCCAGCTTCCAATGGATCATTATTATTAATTGCTCAAAAAGTGCTCAAAAACATGTCTTACAATGCTCAAACTGACAAACCAACTGCTCCAATGGCTTTCCAGCGTCCCAAAACCCCTGTCTGGGCTCTTTCGCCACCTCAATCGGTCGAAAAATGAGAAAATTAGGCCTCCTGGAAGTCTCCTTCTCCAAGCTTGCTGTCTCTGGTTCTACAATTCGCACCCCCTTGAGAAAACCTAGCTCACACGCTCATTTAAGCACAAAAACCCAGCATCGGGCGCAACCGCGCCAACGGTGCAAACCGTAGGACGGTTAAGGTGCCTCCAACCCCTAACTGCCTCGGCACCTGGGCGTATGGCGCATGTGACCAAAGGCTGGGCAAAAAAGTGGTTTAACCATTTGAACCGTGCAACGGTGTACCCCCGCGCTCCCACTCGGGGTCATATGGTAACTGTGGGCTAGGTTACAAAACACGCGCGCAAATATACAACCACGCACACATTACAATGGTATAACCGTTACAATATATATATATATATATATATGGGTATAAAATTTGGTCCGTGCATTTTAAATCTGCGCCATATATTACAATAGTTATATGTGTTAAATAAACTATGGGTCGGGGCTAAGCCCCGACCCGACCCCCCTCTATTTTCAACATTAAACAATGTTAAATATATAAAATGCCATAAACCTAACAAGGCTCATGTGGCGACATACTGGTTAGCGGAGGTTTGTCAAGGCTTTATCAATGGGGAAGGTCCGGGGGTCGAACCCCGTGGACTCCCATAGAACTTTTACATATAACCATACAATGGGGGGGGGACACGTGGCACCCAGGGATTGGGCCACGTGTCTCCTTATTATTCACCATAAATCAAACACGTGTGAACACGCTACTCGCGAACAATTGACCAATAAAAACATGCCACATCATCCACCTTCCACGTGACCGTATGGATGGTATGACCCTTCCACGTCACCGTACGGACTGTACAGACAGGTACAGTCATCATCCCAAAAATTTTGCCTGTTTGCCTTGGCGAACAAATCGCAATATCTTCTCCATACGGACTCCGTTTGAGAAAGTAAATATACCGCCGGAATCAGGAAGACGAGACAGATACAATGGCACTATTGTCGTTTCATTCTGAGAACTTTGAAAATTGAGCAAAATTTGATCCCCTGATCATTTATAGAAGTCGAATCCCAAGTACAAGCAACACCATGATCAACATCAGGTGCAATATAAGTTTAAGGTGGGAGACAAATTTTGGTTGCACTCGTATAAAGAACACCTTACAGGGCCCCATCAGAAGCTTCACCCACTTCGTTATGGACCTTACAACATCACCAAGGCTGTGGGTGAAAATAATTTTGAGCTGAACATTCCCCCTTTTCTTGGCCTACACCTAATGTTCAACGTGGAGATCCTTCGACCATATTTTCCACCATTATTGGACACCTTAGAGATAGCAGAATAGTTGACAATAGGAATCCAACGATCATATTGTGGACAAACAGGTCAAGGGAACTCGCAAGCAGAGGATCCATATTTATCGAGTTGTCAAAGCAGGGCAGCTCTTGCACCAAGGCAAGTGGCTCACCTGGGGCCAAATTCATCAGACATTTCCTCATCTAACGGGGACACTCAATGGAATGGATAACATTTCTTACTAAGTGGGGAGGATTGATCCATATGGATGTCGATGGCCTCCCACCTATTCCAACCATCTAATTTTGGTAGTTTTTCAGTTTGGCATTTTTTTTCTAGTTTTCGGGTCCCGAACTTCTAGGGCCATTTTGAGGCCCTAAAAAACATTTTTAAGGCTCACCAAAGTCATGCTATGGGATTTATCCAAAGTGTGAAAAAAAATGTGTAGTAATTGGATAGACCTTTCCAACAGGCTATCGTGTTCCTAAAACAAAGATCGCATGCAAAAGTTACGACCCCAGGAAGTTGACGTACTAACTTACCCCAACGGGGCTCGCATGAATTTTGGCGCTTCATATCCTAGGGTTAGGTTTTTGGATTTATAGGGTTTTGGAATTCCTATTTATTGTAAAAAATATTGGCGACACTCAGTGTAACCATCTTCTTGTGAATGAGCGCAGCTTCCACATCTGTTCTCAGAGATAAGATGCCACCATTCTAGCAAGCTTGTTTTCAGTCTGCATTTTATAGTTTCAACATATTTCCTTATTGAATAGAAGCCATTTTTATTGTATATTTGTTATTGTTCCTTGTGTTCTATGTTAAGAATAATAATAATCTGTATTCATTTCTTTCTGCTCATAAAATCCAGATCATTTCCCCAGTCATTCTAAAATCCATCCTAATTTTTGTGTCTCTTTCTTAAAGAAGGTGATTGGAACTAAGTTTCGAACTCAAACCAACCTTCCCAAGTTGGATGAAGAAGGATCCATATGCCTGCAACCACAAGCAGTTTTGGACCAACTTGAGCATTGTCTTTGTGAGGGAACTATCAAGGAGGTGTTAGTCCAGTGGAAAGATACAACTCCAATAGATGCCACCTAGGAGACAACTACCATTCTACAACAATTTCCTCATCCCAGGCCTTGAGGACAAGGTTGTTTTTAAGGGGGAGGGCATGTTAGGGGCCTAACCTCCCTAACCCCTCATGTAGGTAGAATAATATATTTTCCATGTAATAAATGCAAATATTAATAAGGCCTAGTAATAAGGAAGAATAAGTCAAATGTAAGAATACCTAATAGAAGCTTCCACTTCTAGAAGATCTTCCTCTAGAATGTTCTTTTGGTAGATAGATTTAGTATAAATAGGAGTTGAGGGCATGATAATTTTTGGTGTTGAGAATTACTTTAATAGAGCACTTCTTTGCTGGAGGTTTCCTCCTTGAAGAGGCAAGTGAACATTGTTTCCTATCAATAAAGGTATTATTCTGGTGTTGTGGTTTCATCTATTGTGTTGTTCCACTATTATTCTTTGCAATATTTATGTTTTTGAATATTATAATAGATTTGGTACCTTACAGGCTCCAAGTGTAGGTTGGCTAGGAAAACCCTAAGATGTGGTTCTGAAAATCTAGCTTCCCAAAATTAAGATTTGCATTCTTATATTATGTTTCGCTCAAAATTGACAAATGTTTTTGGCTACTCGTTCTACATGGTTTCCTTGTGCTCCCATGTAGCGTCTTTAGAATCGTATCATGTCCATTGGACCTTTACTAGGCCTATATATTTGTTCTTGTTGAGCCTTGGTTTCAACATGTTTTCGATGACCATTTATCTTATTATTACTTAATTTCTCCTTTACCCTTTTTGAAATTATCATCTATATTTCCATATATCACCCATATTGTTCATTTTCACTCTAGAAAAGATTCATGAGACACGTGATGATTGATTTTATTGTTTTCCCATGTTTTGATGGTTTCCTAGACTAGATTTTGTGATTTCTTAACTACCTGCAAAAGTATAGTTGTTCTTATAAATTTTTTTAGAAATATGGTAGCAGTAATGTTCAAAAATCTGAAAGTAGTCATCTTAAGAAATATGGTAATGATTCAATGTTTTGGATGGTTACACATCCTATGGGTGAATTCAAGCATCTAGGTTTTGTTGGGAATGACGTTCTCATGCTTCCATGTTTCTCAAATGGACCTAACGACCATCAAACAAGGGATTGATATTTGGTCAAATATGAGGTCAACATGCTTTGTTTAGTCACAAACTAATCCAATTTTGTGGAGAAAATGCTCAAGTTAGAGACTCCACATATTCCACGATGATCTTGCAGACAAAAGAACCTCCTTCCTTTATCATTTAGCCAACAAGGTGCAACCACTCATGTCATAACTGATTAAAACTCCAAAAACGTGATGGTTTTGCGATCCACTTGTTTAGGCTGATGAATATATGGTTGTCACACTTTCTTTTTATAATATGGAGATTGTAGGAATAAATACAAGAGACACCAACATTGTAAAAATGTTGTTGGTTGGTTGGTTGATCATTATTTTGGTTGGAACCATTAATGTTCAAGGACTATAATATTCCTCTGTAATCTCATATTTTGATTTTGAAATAAAGGAATCATTTTCTATAGATTTCCAGCAGTGCACTATAGTCCTCCTGCCGAGTGTATTGGAAGAGGTAGCCCCCCCCCTCTCCGGTATATCCTAAGCATTTTTTTTACTTATGTAGGTGTAATTCTTATTTTCATTTTGTATATTTAGTTGTGTAGTTAAGCGTGTCATTATTTCGATTCATATCTTTGATTTCTTTCTTGAAATCGATATTTAATTTATACCTTTACTCTCATTCGTTTACACTTTCAATTTATTTATGTATTTACTATCATTTGTTTATGCTTTCAATTTCCATTTTGAATAACAAGTGTGAAAACAAAATTTTGGTAAATGTGCATGTTTTATTTATTACTAGAAATCTTGATGTTGTTAACCCAAGAATCTTAAGAACTGAAAAGTCATAAGACTTGAATCTACAACCACAATATTTATTAGATTTGGTTTAACATATCAATTTCCATTTTACTGTTTGATAAATCTATATGAATTAATTGAGATTTTGAGTAAGTTAATTGGATCATTCGATGTCTAAACAAAAGGATTGAAATCGACTAATTAAAGAACAAGGCATATGTATAGACTTGATTTTGATTTATGGGAATGATTTGTCAAACAAAGTGTTTTTGAATGCAGTAAGGATAACTTAGTATTTTATTACCTAATCCTACATGTATTTTTCCAACACCTCATAAGATTACGCACATCTGGATTTATGATTTAATGTACAACGATTTAAGTAATTAAATTGACACACATTTTTGGCGCCGTTTTCAGGGAGTTCTTAAAGGACTAGGCTTTTGATTTGCATTTCTTTCATCATAATTTCCTTTCTATTTTTTTTCCTTTCTTTAACTTTTTACATGAAATTTGTTGTTGGTACTTGTTATCCCCATTTCCTAGGAATAACTAAGGATATGATGTCTCTAGGCCCTCAGGTTTCATACATGGAGTACCGAGAGACAGATGGATGACAACGTCCACTTGCACAGACATAGGTCCACCTCACAACCGAAGGTCTCAGATTCATCACGATGGTATCCACCACACCAGCTTTCTTCCAGAATACATTGGATCTTGATCCATGATGTACAAGCCATGTATTATGGTGAGTTTCATTTCAATATTTGAGGCATTTGAGTATCTTGCATTTAAATATGCTTTTGATTATGTAACGTCTACTTGGAAGTTGTCCTCTTTTCCATGTTTCACCTTGGTGATTGAAATTGCCCCCTAGTAAGTGGTCACCCTTAGGGAGGGGTTTGCTACTAGGAGTTCCCCTTGACAAGTCATTGTTCCATTCTTGATCATGCTTACCTCTTTCTAAAATTCATCCCCTTTCCTCCTCATCTTTTGGGATTTTTGAGTGTATTGACCAAAGAAGAGATTGTCCCTCATTTCATGGGAAGAAGGGGATGAATGCCCATAGGGAATTTAATTGGAAAAAGATAAAATACATATTATGAAACCTTCTAGATTGTCTCCCAAAGAGGTCTTGAGAACAATGAAATGTTTCTCCTAAAAAATAAAAGACCTGCAAAAGAAAACACATATGTATAAATGTCCTAGCTTTTGAGGGATCTACACAAGTGCGTTGCAAGATAGACTATAAACCCATAGCACTATGTGTACCTCTCCCTTCAAGTGACACCGTGGTACTCCCCCCCAAGCTAATAAATTAACCCGTAGGGATTACCGAGTGTTTGGACCTTAATTAGTTAATGGAAATAAATGGGCTTGGAAAAAGGATGCATTGAAAACAAAGATGCAACACACCCTTTACAACGGAACCCATAGAAGAGACACTATGATCCCTTGTATGTAATGAACCCCATGCCCAAAATTGTTTCCTTGATCCATGTCACTGTCTTCAAATGACTTAGAGAGGAGTCCACTTGGAAAACACTCCTTAACTTAAGGTATGATTCACCCAATAGGTCGCTTTGTCAACCCTTGCATACCTAAACTTGAGAAATTGCATAGGGTATTTGAGGACTTGTTTAGTTTGACGAGGTGGTTTTTGATGTGCCTTGTTAGGTGGCTGTTTTATTGATTTGATTTACTTATCATGATTCATTTGAATTGATATCCTTGGAGGGTGTATTCATTGTCTTTGCAGGACCTAGTTGGTGGAAAATTTTGGAAGAACAAGCCTAGCTTGAGATTCCTTGGGGCAAGAAGCCCACATGATGGATATTATGACCCACACAACCAGACGATGATGAAAAAATTTAGAGGCTTCAGAGGAACCTTTTAGGACCTAACCTAGCCCCTACTAGCCCAATTTTTGTTTCTTGAGGCCAAAACATCACACTTGGAGGACTTGACGTCACTCTAGGGATAGGGTTTGGTGGTGGAGATGGACACTTAGAATTTTTGGAGTAAGAATACCCTTTGCATGACATATATGATCCTAGTGCATGAGGGAGGATCCTTTGGAGGCCCAACGATTCATCTCCAATCTCAACATCCACCTAAAAATGTCAAAACATCACCCTAGACAGGGTTGACGTCATCTTTAGGGCTTCTTATGTGCAATTTTAGGGTTAAATTGGATTTTAACATTGTAAAGTGGAGTAGTAAGGGTTGTTGACCCATTTCTTTGTGGTTTTCCATAAATTTAAGTGGAAAAACTCTTTTTAGTATATTTGTATAAATAGAGATCAAACTCTTGTCAATTTATCATAACATTCTCACTTGGATAAAGGTTCATTGGCTGAAATTTGCACCCTATTTGGTAAATATTTCCTATATATATTTGCTACTATATCTTGTGATGATTTTTCTCGGGTATTGGATGAAGAAGTAAGGCATTATCTTTCTTGGAGGCTATTTCTTTCTTTTATGGTGGATTTTTCTTGGTTAAAAGGAGTTTATCTTGTTAATGCTTGGACTAGGCAAGGGATCTCTTTTGTTATTTCTTATTTTATTGGTTACAAGGTTAGTTTGTTAATATTTTGGGGAGTATAAGTTCATACAACCCCACTAATCCCATCATAATTTTCTTGGAATAATTTGTTGCACAAAGGAAGACTAGGAGAAGTAAAGGGTTACACCCTCCTAGGTTTTTCCTAGCTAGTTTTGCTTGCCTTGGGGAGTAAAAGGGATTACACCCCCATGGAAATAGCACAACTATATCTCTCATTTAAAAGAATACATAAACCAATAGCTAAAGGAAATAATCTCTTGCATTGGATAAATAAAATCATTGCATTGGTATATGTGGAATCACGAGATATTCAAATTGTTTAAATTGGAATCTTTTCTATATGATTAAAGCTAGCCAAGACCACTAGGGCGTCTTGTCTCTCCAAGTATTTATTTCTGATTTAATAGTTTTATGCTAAAACCATTAGGGCTGCAGCAAAAAACTTCATAACTTTCAAATTTACTCATCTTCTAACCGTCATAATTTATAAGAAAGCTGCCAAATTAATCTACTAGTTGTTGTGCTTCTTTTGGGTGGTTTACTTGCAAGTTTCGGTGGTTGGATTTATTTTGTATAAATTGCATGCTACATCCATAAGTCTGCAATAATATATCTTCAATACTTGTACCTAACATCCTTTAATTGTTTCTAAAGTATTGTTATATCATACTTGAGTTACACTAGTAATTGCTAGCTAATCTCTTGCATATTTTCTTGGACTTTAGTGAATTGTTTGGAAACTCTTTTATTGATTTCATTGCTGATATATATCACTATATATTTCTTCTAATTGGGACAAAAATTTTCAATTTATTTTCCATTATATTATTGGGCTTGTATCTTGTGTTTTCTTATGTCTCAGGAAGGTACACCATTCCTCCATAGATACTCACGCACTTGGAAACCATTGATCATCTTTGAGACTCATTCCCGAGCCATCCTTCACTTATTAGTTTGACCTATATGGGATTATCTTCCATAACCTCGCTTTCCATCTCATTTCCCCATAGGGTCACTCGTGATTCCCCCCTTGTGTTGGATTTATCCTTCACTAAAGAGAGGGGAGGGTTTATCTAAGGTGATAGTGGGTAGACTCTCCCATAGTTATTTCCATCCCATGGATTGGGTCAGGAATTTCCCAACCTACAGTTTGTGCAATAACATTTTGGCATCATTTCCAGGGAGGATTTTGAATCCTTTTTCGTTCCCTAATGACACTTTGGCAAGATTTCATCCCAAATACTATACCCCTAGCTTTCCTTACGACTCTAATTGAAGGACGTTCCCCTTCCACCCTTGATGAGATATTTTTTAATCTCATCTAGTGACTCCACCATCCTAGAATCCAACTTCCCTTAAGACATTTCCCCGGGGAAGATTCAAGCCTTCTAAGGTTTACCGAAGAAGTCCTCCTCTCAAATCTCTCATTGTCAAAACCCTTTTCCAAGGTACACTTCCCCTTGCTCCAATGGCTCATCCTTGGGAAAAATACCTCTACAAACCCTTAAACATGGCCACCATCTCCGGATACACCAATACCATGCCAAAAGAGTCTCACAAATGGTTTCCAAAGTTCTCAGGGAATATTGTGATCACAACTGATGATCACCTCTATTCCATGGGTTGTGATATGGAAAATGTAGAATTAGAACATGAAGATGTAGCAATGAGATTGCTAGCCTCATCACTCACTGAATATGCTCAAATATAGTTCGAGGATCTTCCTGATAGCCACACAACATCTTATGAATATTTTTCTGTGTTGTTCAAGAACATATGGACAACGAATAAGGACAACAAAATGGTTGTAGCTCAGTTCAATCAGATAAAGAAGAAAGAGAATGAAAAAATGAGTGAATTTGGAAACAATGTTGTGTCTGTTTCGTCACTAGGGTGAGAAAAACAAGGGCACTCACAAGTCTAGTTGGGCCTGCTAGACAAGACAAAGGTTAGTGAATGAGTTATATAATCCATGCACATGAAATAAACAAGTAAATAAACTAAAAACAACTAAGGAAATAAAACTAGAATGCATAAGAAACTTTGAACCAAAATCAATCAACCAAATGACCAAGATTATGCTACCTGTTAGCACTGGGAATCACCCTCAGAATGTAATGAGGATAAGCCCAATACCCATCATTTTATACAGTAAATGTAAATGATTTTTAGGTGGTCAAATGGAGAAGACTCAATGATAATAACGTTCTAACTTAGAAATCTGGACTAGCATGCATAAGCAATTGAGGTTTGGAATCAACTTCAGTCAGTAAGTTGGAGTAAGGGTGAATAGAGGGAAGACTTTGGTGAGAAGAGTGTATAGGTATTCTATGGACATTAGGTCTTCCAACAACCTAAGGAGGTAAAACTTAAATGCAATATCTTCTTGAATTCAAATCTCAAAGAAACTGAAAGAAATTATAACAACATTATAATCAAACATTCATCATAATACAGTCACAACAAATCCATGTGAGTCAGTTAATCATGAACTCTCTCAGTATCATAGGAAAATAAGATGGATTAATAAAGATGACTTATATTAACCAAGATGTCTCAAAAACAAATACATAACCGGAGAACCAATTTTCTTCATCAAAATATTACAATAGCAGGGATCCTAGCTCAACCATTTGACGTTAACAAAATATCAAAACTGCATACATATACTCAAAATTGTTGCAACCACCAGGAGCGTGATTGGGCCCCTGCATTCAAAGTTTCAAGTCTGCACCCGCTTTGTCAGACTGTGCAAGCCTTCTTGTGTCAAACGTGAGCTCGGCTCAGTTATGTGTTTTGTAGGAAAAACCATCCATTAGGAAGCTTCAGATTGATAGTCTTCCTTCATGGTTGTTCTCTACAATGATTTCCATTTATGGGGTGAGATGAGGTCTCAAATGCCACCCCTATGTTCAATAACTTCCTTCATTGGGATCAGGACAAGGCCTGACACCCATGAATGTTTCCAAGCGATGCCCACAACTTATTCAAGTCAGTCTTGATGCCTCGAGGCTCTGCAAATCTTCCTTTGTGATCAATATGAGCGCTGTGGGTGATAATATCCTTTGTGGACCTATCCTTCATTTATATGACCTACGACTGTGACCAAGCACTTACCCAAAAGGTATGTATCGGGATTTAACATCTCAGGAAGTTGAAAGAATACTTACTTCCCTTCTCCCGATTTTTGATCTCGTGAACTGGAGCCTAGCGAGCGTGAACTCCTCTCCATAATATTCAATAATGTGACCTTGGCTATGAACAAGAGCTTATCCAAAAGGTGCATATCAGGATTTTTCATCTCAGGAAGTTGAAGGAAAACTCACCTCCCTTCTCCCAATTTTTGATTTTGCGCTTGCCTCATATCGACGGTCAGTGATTCCCTGTGGTCCAACAGTCTAGATCTCCTCTTTGCGTATCGATATTTCGTGTCTCGGGAAGTTGAAGGAATATGCACCTCCATTCTCTCGATTTATAATTTTGTGCTCGCCTCAGATCGACGGTCCACGAATTTCCTCGATCCAATGGCTCAGATCAATTCGCGAGTTCGAACTTCGCGAGTCCTCATGACTCCGCCCTTTGAATTTTCCACTCCACGAGTCAATGAAATTTTGATCTCTCGCCACGCACCCTTCCCAAAACCAACTACTAGGATTGAGCTCGCAACTTCAGACCTCTGTCTCATGTTAAATTTCATGGAAATTTATGATCTTGATCGCCTGAGGGCCGCAAATGTGAATTTCGAATGGAATCTCCTCTGCTGAAAACTGAACTTACTTGCTCGCTTGAGTTGATTCCATATTAGTCTACTCTAAGTGTTGTGATTTGTGCTCATGGCTACGGCCTGTGGACCTTGAAAAATATATGTGATAACATTTGGCTCCATAGGGGATGCCATGCTCCTTGTGAGCTATCAAGAACAAGTAGTTCTAGTGCCTTAGTTGTTCGGCTATGGAGTCATGCCCAAAAAACATTTTGCTGAAGGCAACAGACTGAGAACTTAAACCATTCTATTTTAAAATAAAAAACAAACACACCTGATCCTGAGGGATGTTATTTATGTACAAAACCTAAACTAACTGACTTTTACAAATGCTGATAAAAAGATCAAGCCTGCATGCTCCAAATCATTTGAAAAGTGCAACTTTATGTATTCATCGACAAGGTCATGAATTTGACGGCAACACATGATTAACTTATGAAAGGTTACCTTCATTATTTCAAAACTGCTGACAACTTGCTTGATGTCCTCTACAGGCACACTTGATTGAATGCCAACCACAAGCATCTCTGGGTGAAATAGTTGCTTACTGTGAACTGTAGATACAAGTGGAAGAAGGCTGGACGTAGGAGGTTGTTGGTCCACTGATGACTATAGATTTACTTCTGGATGTGTATAAACGATCTCTTCACATGCCTCAACTAAGGGCTTCTCCTGATCAAAACTTCGGGTTATGTCTTCTGTGACAAGGCCAACCTATGCATCATCCTTACTATCTTCATAGTGATCAAATATAAGATAAGATTGTTGCTCATCATCACTAGAATATTTATAAAAATTGGCCAACCCTTCACATCTCTGATCAACCTTTAAAACAATAATTTCATCAAGAATATAACTGTTAAAAATATCCATTTCAGGAATAGTAGTAACTGCTGCTTCTAGCTATTCATACACATGATTTTGATCAAGACAGGGTTGCTCATGGATACCTGCGTCAAAGACAAAATTATCCATAGTCTTTCCTTCATAGGGACAACAGGTAAAAACTACCTTACGTTCAAAGTTGAGATGATATTGACTTTGAATCCTACCACAAGATCAGATATTCTCCTCTACTTCCTCAGCATCCATGAATAACTATGATAAATATGTAGATTTCGTTTCTCTCAGGAGAAAGACAAGCTATGAATGATGAGCCATGACATAGTACACCATGGTAGCAGTCTCTGTGGGTCTGATATCTATAGGCATACTATGATAAACACTGTAAAACCTCTTGTTGAATACATCCAAGGATTCCTCTTCCCCTCTCCTCAAGTAATTAAAATCATGCCAGTATTGATCAAGGGACTTGGTCTCACCCCACCACTTTAAAAACGTATTGCATAATTCAACCTAGGAACCAATGGATTCAGTGCCCAAACCCTTAAACCATACACTAGCATATCCTAACAAGGATTTGGAAAAAAACCTCATGGTAAAATCCTCATAAATTATCTCAAACTGATCAATAAAGTTCTCAAAAGCCTCCACATTCCTCACAGATGTAACATGATCCTCTCGAGAAAAATGGGAAAAGTACTTAAAGAAATTAGGAGGATAAGGATGAAGGTGATATGGAAGATTTAAAGGTTTAAACAACTTGTCTCTAATTCTAGTTTGAAAACTAGTGGGCTAAATATGAGGCTTATCACACTTATGGAAAGGCTCAATAGTAACAGTAGGATGTGATGAGAGTTGAGGGGGCTGTGGATCAATTTCAACCTCCTCAGGGCTACAAGGGTGATTGAGTTCAGGAGGGGTTTCAATATGAAGCTCATCTTTATGAGTAGGCTAAGCTGAGGATATAATATCAACATCTACAAAACAGGTAGAAAGAAGATCTTCTTCTTCCAAGGATGGATATATAAAGGAATGATGGTGATCAACCGAATAAACAAAACAAAATATGATCATCTTTATATGTGAAGGGAAAAAAAATGAGTTGATAAAGAATAAAAAAAGTTCATGAAGAAAGATCATAAGCTAATACCTAGTCATTCCCTTCATCTTTCTGTCAGTAGGATCCTCCTTAGTGGAGTCTATAATTGTGGAGTCACCAGGTAGATGATTACAGACAATTTTTGCATCGCTCTCTTATCTACCATCAAGAGTTGGATCTATGTCGTTCTTCCCAGGGAGATATTCAATCTGCTCAAATCTGTCCTCGACAATGATGCCATTTATGTTAGCACTAGGAATCATCCTCAGAATATAATGAGGATAATCCTAGTACCAATATGTTTATACAGTAAAGTTAAATGAGTTTTAGGTGGTCAAATGGAGAAGACTCAATAATAATAACATTCTAACTCAGAAATCTGGACTAGCATGCATAAGCAATTGAGGTCTAGAATCAACTTCAGCTAGTAAGTTGGAGTAAGGGTGAATAGAGGGAATAATTTATTGAGAAGAGTTTAGAGGTTTGCTATGGACATTAGGTCTTCCAGCAGCCTAAGGAGGAAAAACTTAAACGCAAGATCCTATTGAATTCAAATCTCAAAGAAACTGAAAGAAATTATAACAACATTATAATCAAACATTCATCATAATACAGTCACAACAAATCCATGTGAATCAGTTAATCATGAACTCTATCAGTATCAGAGTTAAATAAGATGGATAAAGAAAGATGACTTAGATTAACGAAGATATCTCAAAAACAAATACATAACTAGAGAACCAATGTCCTTCTTCATCAAAATATTACAATAGCAGGGAGCCTAGCTCAACCATTCTACGTTAACAAAATATCAAAACTGCATACATATACTTAGAATTTCTGCAACCACCATAAGCGTGACCGGGCCCCTACATTCAAAGTTTCAAGTCATCGCTCTCTCTTTCATATTGTGTAGGCCTTCTTGTGTCAGACACGAGACCGACTCAGTTATGTGTTTTGCAGGAAAAACAATCTGCCTTCATGGATGCTCTCTGCAATGATTTCCATTTATGGGGTCAAACGAGGTCTTAACTGCCACTCCTATCTTCAATAACTTCCTTGATTGGGATCAGGATGAGTCCTGGCACCCATGAATGTTTCCAAGCAGTGACTGTTGATTAAGGTTGGTTGTCATTGATGCCAACGATTGAAGAAATACCCGTATCACAAAGGTTTGGGTAATGGACCGAATATTGTTTGATATGACTCATTATTGTTTTTTCATTGTTGATAAGAAGTAAATATGGATGAACTCCAAAGTGGTCCCCTTATGGTGAAAGCCCTCACGGGAAGACACTTTGTGGACTAAGAGAACCCATGCTTAATTGTGGAATAATGAGATGAAGGAAAGTGATTTTTTTAGGGAAAATATCCTAGATGGATAGTGCTTGTCATTTCATTTCTGGTGGTATGTGGAACATCACATAATTCCTCATGGTTAGAGAGTTATGGCCATGAGAAGTTGGAGACCTTAGGTTTGGGTAATGGACCCAAGTTTGTTTGATGGGTAATGATATGAGTTATGATATATTTTCAGATAATACTATTCTATATGGATAGTACATGTCATGCCATTTCTGGTGGTATGTAGAACGCCGCATAACTCCTCACGGTTTGAGAGTTATGGCCTTACGAAGTTGGAGGACCCTCATATGTC
>ML789002.1:136480-193311 GCA_009831015.1 Picea engelmannii
TTGGTTGTGGTACATGTTGAGTACATGGTTGAGACAAGTAGTTGATGAGTTGGCGCACATACATGAGGTGTATAGTTGATGATGTTAGTATATATTGATGAGTCATAGTTGATGAGTAGTTGACACATGATTGGTACATACTTCGTACATGGTTGGATGTACTTGTTTATGGTACAGGTTGATTACAATTTGGTGCATGGTTGATGAACTTGTTTATGGTACAGGTTGATTACAGGTTGGTGCATGGTTGATGCACTTGTTTATGGTACAGGTTGATTATAGGTTGATGCATGGTTCATATTTATTGGTACAGGTTTACAACGATATATCTCATAGTGATAGTGTGACAGTGGTTCCATCATTCTACTTCTACTTCAGGGTGGCAGGACGGGGCAATGACAGGTGGTTGTAGCCACCTTCCGGTTGTAGCCGAAGAACATTGGGGGTTGTAGCCTCCTTCTGGTTGTAGCCAGAGAATTGGGGAGTGGGAGGTTCCCTTAGGTTGTAGTCTAGAAACTAGGGGGTTGGAGCCTCCTTCCAATTGCAGTTGGAAAACAAAGGAAGTTGGTGCTTCCAATGAATGTAATTCTTCAAGACATATAAGAAAAAGCATTCTGTGGTTTTCTCCCGATTTGGGTTTCCATGTAAAACACTGGTGTACTGTGTATATGTCTGATTGTTTATTTGTTACTGCTCATTATTGGATAATAATTCTATATTGATATAACATTTGAAGAAAAAGGATTGTAATTACGCTATTACTGATTCACCCCCCCTCTCAGTAATCCAACAGTGCCCACGACTTCTTCAAGTCAATCCTAACGCCTCGAGGCTCTACAAATCTTCCTTTTTGATCAATATGTACATTGTGGGTGCTAAGATCCTTTGTGGACCCATCCGTCATTGATATGACCTCCATCTTTGACCAAGCGCTTACCCAAAATGTGCGTATCGAGATTTTGTGTCTCGAGAAGTTGAAAGAATACTTACTTCCCTTCTCCCTATTTTCAATCCGTTTAACTAGACCCTAGTGAGCACCAAATCCTCTCCTTAATCTTCAAAAATGTGACCCCAACTATGACCAAGTGCTTATACAAAAGGTGCATATCGGGATTTCGCATCTCAGGAAGTTGAAGGAATACTTACCTCACTTCTCTCGATTTTCGATTTTGCACTTGCCTCATATCGACGGTTCATGATTCCCCTTGATCCAATGGTCCAGATCTCCTCTTTTCATATAAGGATTTTGCGTCTCGGGAAGTTGCAAGAATACTCGCCTCCCTTCTCCCAATTTCTGATTCTTCGCTCGCCTTAGATCGACGGTCCATCACTTTCCTCGATCCAATGACTCATATCAACTCGTGAGTTCGAACTTCGCGAGTCCTCACAACTCTGACCTTTGACTTTTCCACTCCGTGAGTCAGCGAAATGTTGATCTCTCGCCATGTACCCTTCCCAAAACCAATGACTAGGATTGAACTTGCGACTTCGGGCCTATGTATAATGTTAAACTTCATGCAACTTTATGATCCCGATGACCCGAGGGCCGCAAATATGAACTTTGAATGGAATCTCCTCTGATGAAAACTTAACTTACTCGCTCACTTGATTTGAGTCCATATTGGACCACTCTAAGTGTTGCGCTTTGTGCTCATGGCTGCGATCTGCGAACCTTGACAACTATATGTGATAACACCACCAATGGATAACTATATTAGTTGGAAAAACACCATAGAGAAAGGAAGAGTTATGGATTCCCTCTTCATCCTTGGGAGGGATATTGATTTCCCTAATGGAGAGCTCTTCTTACAATGATAAAATAGAAAGAAAATGGTGAAGAAATCCAAGCCTATTCCCTCAAGAGGAGAGTGGAATGGCCTATTGGAATGTTGCTAGAATGTTCCAAGGAGAAAAGAGGATTCTCAAGGGAGGATTGAGGTAGCATAAAAATACTATAGAAATATTAAATTCTTAGTGCACCCATGGCCTCCATTTATAACATGTCTTCAAGGAATTATTCAACTGGTTCTTGGTGTGAACAAGGGGCCCTTTAGGGAACCCTTTGGTCCTTGAATAGCCCCCCATTCAAATTCATCTCAGATATGAGGGTCAAATCAAGTTGGGAGTTGGTCCATAAATGGTTGAGGGGGCAAAAAGAACCATAAATGCACTGTTCACAGGAGTGCGCATATTTTCTCGTACACTGTCACACATATGGATCATTGTGCGCTCTACAAGATTCTTTGGCCCGTGCACTGTGTGCACGCTTCCTTTAGTGATTCATCGCATGTCAATTTTTGTCCAGTTGTATAGTTTGTTCCTCTTGGAAATGCATTTTTGGTGTTACAGGTGAAATAATAGGTGTTTGGAACTGCTGTATTTTTGTCACCATTTGCATGCAATGTTGCAGAATTTTTTTTAGTGATAACAGATACCCCCTGATGTGTGAGTTTAGGAGCATACGTATAGCCAGAATACTTCAATGTTTCTTCTACTGAGAGTAACTTTGTAATGAAGAGTGATGATAATAACTGCAAGAGAGATCCTATCGGAGGGAGAGGGGAAACTGTGGAACCCAAATATGTCTCTAGGGAGAGAAAATAAAACTTGTATACAAACGAGGCGGGCATGCCCCATTATCGTGTCATATAAATAAAAAAATGTAAGATAGTAACTAAAGTTGTATGATGATGTAGATAATTGCAGTGCCCTCTGGGTTGGTTTGATAATGGAAGATGACAATTCTGATGGTGAACATACTATGAAAAGAGTCAAGGACACTTGTAAGAAGTATCGATGACTCATAGGCATTGATGGCCTAAAACATTCAGAGGTCTTCAGCCGGTATAAAACAAATGCAATAGTCACATAGTAAGACCCACTGTAACATGAGATTGTGTTGAAGCCAAATGTTATGGGGTTCAATGACATCAAGGAGCAATGATGGTTCTCTTTGTGCCATCCGAGACACCTCATTGTAAAGGTAATGAGAGTTAAGATACTGTCGCCCTTCTGGAAAATGTGTTGATGTCGACAGACAAGGAGATGCGACTCCAAGAAGCAAAGGGATTCATGAAATCTATGGAGATAAGATAAGGAACTGATGGGGAACCTGGAAAAATTCAATAGGTGGTGAGACTCAAGACTTCCTTTGGTTTGGGGTATATTGGAAGGATGAGTGGCGGAAACCGTAAAAATGTATCTAGTGTCAGGGGGACAACTAGACATGGGGTTAAATTGTGCCAGAGGTGTGACAAAGTGGACAAACTCAGAGATCAGGGGTACATGGATTATTGGATACTCGGGGTTTATAGACGATGTCATAATGCATAAAGGAGAGTGGATTCCCCAACCAAGGGTGACATGGGTTGCGTTTCCAAAAAATGGAAGGTCGTCAAGGGTGACGACAAAAAGCTAAGTAAATGCTGGAAACAAAGGATTTTTACAATTACCAAATAAATAAAGAATAATTTGGGATGAGTGTACAGATATAGAAATCAGTGCCCCAGTGAAATATGGGTTGGCTTGTGAGGGCACAAGTTGTGAAGAGAACGGATGGAGGGTGGGGGCCCCATGGGTGGGTTTCTGTATGAGGTAAATGAATGGAGGGAAATCTGCAGATGGGAAAACTCATTGTGGATGAAATGGAGGGTTGATGATACTATAGAGGTGCAGTCAAAAGAGAACCAAGATGAGATAACCTCAGAGTCCATTGGGAAATCTAGAAAAATGATGAGAAGGAGTATGTGTCTCGATCTAAAAAATGAGTAGGACTATAGAGACTCCCATCCCTAAGGGGTGGAAGAAAAATGAGTGTCAAAGTGCCAAAGGGGACAATAAATGGGACAAATCATGTAGGGGAGAGTTCTACCTGGTGACAGTACCAAAATGCAGTAGAGGTGACAGTACTGCAGAGGCGGATGTAGGTACCCTAAAGGTGAATGTCGGAGGGTGTGACTAGAAGATGCAATTGATATTCATAGGGAATGATTACATGCTAGTGTCGAACATATACTTGAAGGGAGAGAGATGTTTTGCGATGACCAAGTACCTGCACACATTAAAACTAAATACTCGATGTGAAAAATATCTGAAGATAAAGAACAAATAACAGTTATTTGATAATTTTGAACATGAGCATGTGTACCTGGATGTGATGTGAGAAAAATGCTCCCCCGGGGCTAAGTTCAGATGGTGACCCAAGAAACATGACTGTGTAGGTAGTGGGACCTTGATCCCATGGCTGAAGATGGATCAGGAAATAGAGAGTCTGATCTCTTGTAATTGAGGGTGGAAGTTTGGCAAAAGGGACTATATGTGGCTATGGGGCCCACAATGCCACCTCATTTGTACCCACTGCTATAGTGAATTGATGAGAATATTTGGAGGAGTTTCAGATATTACAGGAGTTCAAAATGACTGATTCAGGACTTGTGAGAGTCAAGTTAGTTGTCCCATCCTCCTGTATAGTAGATAGTTTCTATTTTTCGGTAGGGGTCGTACGGATGACCATACTAGGGTATTTTTTAGGGGTGGGTCCACTAATGCATGGGGAAAAAAAAAATATCCACATTGAGATGCGTGGTTATAATTCCATCTCCCATGCATGATGTGAAGCTATGCTAGACACAACCGTGCATGGGGGCGCGTAGGTGGGAAAAAAAAGTGTGCACGGGATGTGCGCCTGTTGGAAATACAATTGCACACTATGCTTAGTTGTTTCTTAGACAGTTGCGCATCAATGCAAAATTGTGTAGAGAACAGGTTCCCATGTGTGCACACCTGTGGGTATGATAGTTGCACATTGATGCACAGTTTTTTCTCCGACAACTGTGCATTGATGCGAAATTATGAGAAGAACATGTGCGTATATGTGTGCGCCTGTGGGGGTGAAAGATAAGCACTGGAGGCGAAGCTAAGGGGTTTTGAAAGTTTTGAATTTTTTGAATATTTTTGATAAATGATGAGTGCTGACCAAGGGTTTCTGCTATGAATGCAAGTGATCAATTTATCATGTCATTCCACTGAAGGGAGTGATAATGGGAGCGCCTCCAAGAGGCAGTGAGAGAGGAGTTGGGTGTTCGAAGACTCTTGGCAGCCTGTGGGCTGCTCAAGTTCTTCGAATTCCCACTAATACGGTCGCAAGCGTACCTTTTTTAGTATATGATATCGATGTGGAATATTGATATGTAATGCTTCATTGTGCGGGGGAAAGAACTGACATTCTCAATTGTTGAGGATGTGTATTTTTTTACGGGGCTCTTGTTTCGGGGAATGTCCCTGCCTGCTAACCCCCAACTACCAGGGGACGTGTGATTGATAGACTTGGAACAATATTATTGTACGGGGCCGAACCCAATGTCAAGTTGAGTTCTCCGTATTGAGGCAATGGATACGCTCTTGTATCAGTGCATCGTGACTATGAATGTGAGGATCTATGGATCCTTAGTTACTCAATGGATCAGTGGTGGTCAACTGAGGATTATGCATAGGATACTAGATGGGGACCTTTTCACTTGGGGCTTGATGCTTCATGCCAAGATGATAGGGAAGATTCACTGGTGTCGGACCACCAAATTCAGTGATTTTGCATTTGTATCTATCCTGGGGATATGGTTTCTGAAGAGGGTGCTCATGTTGCGTCCTAAGGTTTTGTTGCCTCCTTCAAGGCCACAGGAGCCACAATTGATGTGGTGGGCTCAAATTTTGGTACGAAATGGAGGGGGAGAGGGTGGAAACTATTTTACGACCGCGTTGGTGCATGTGTGGTGTCACATGCCACAGATTATACTGCGATTCCCATATGGTGGGATGGACTTCCGGCATGACCTGAACATGGTGTTGTCTCCTGGAGAGGTTTGGGACCAATGAGGTATGTTGTTGTACTTATGGTTTGTGATTTTGATAGTGTAGAATATGTTTATATATCTATGGATGAAGATTCTATCTTTGTTTTTGTGTTGGCAGATGTGGGGCCATGAGGCCGAGAGGTGGAGATGGGGGGAGAGCCAGCTCACAAGGGGGCAGTGAGACCACTGCGGGTGGGAGATCGATGTCAGAGGGATGATGATGGTGCGAGGCCAATAGATTAGGTGAGAGCCGGCCAGAGACGTCGACTCGATGATCCAGGTGCATGGCCATCGCATTCCCTATAGGTAGAGGCTGACGGGGGTATAGATGATGTCCGACGGTGGTTGGAGGTGGTGTTGTACGGTGTGTTAGAGGGCATGTGGTCCCACATTTAGGACGAGAGATTCCTGGAGTAGTTTGTGGGTGGTCCTGCAGAGTGGAGGACCTTGATCCATAGAGCAGCTATAGCGGGGCGACAATGACTGGTCGACTTCCCCTTGGCCCTGGAGGACCCCCAACTAGTGGGGAACCTCTTGTTCATAGAGGACCTGGTGGGGGAGCTCTAGGGGAACCATGAGTGCCGGTTATATCTTTTCGTATTTATATAGGCCTGCGAGCCCATTTTTCATAGGGTAGTTTGACACCCATTTTGTATAGGGTAGGGGGTACCCATGTTGTACCTATAGGGGTGAGGGGACTCACTTGCCTATGGGTGTTGTATATGTTGTACTTTTTTGTAAACATTTATGACACTTTGATATATATATATATATATATATATATATATATATATATATATATATATATATATATATATATATATATATGGATACCTATATTTGGGATCTTTGTGATGTTTACATGTGTTGATATTTTGTGATGTTTTATGATGTCTGATATATTTGGGATCTTTGTAATCAGTTCAAGTCAACTGATCTAGGACTTGTGAGAGTCAGTTTAGTCGTCCCATCCTCCTGTACAGTATATAGTTTCTATTTTTGGGTAGGGGTCGTACGGATGACCCTACTAGGGTATTTTTTAGGGTTGGGCCCACTAATGCACGGGGAAAAAAAAGATATCCACATTGAGATGCGTGGGTATAATTCCATCTCCCATGCATGATGTGTAGCTGTGCTAGACACAACCATTCATGGGGGTGCATAGGTGGGAAAAATAGGCATGCATGGGATGCACGCCTATTGGAAATACAATTGCGCACTATGCTTAGTTGTTTCTTAGACAGTTGCGCATTAGTGCAAAATTGTGTAGATAATAGGTTCCCATGGGTGCACACCTGTGGGTATGATAGTTGCGCAACTATTTATCCGAAAACTGTAAATTTATGCGCAATTACGATAATAACATTCACATATATGTGTGTGCTAGTGGGGTTGAAAGCCTAGCACTGGAGGCGAAGCTAAGGGGTTTTGAAAGTTTTGAATTTTTTGAATATTTTTGATAAATGATGAGTGTTGACCAAGGGTTTCTGCTGTGAATGCAAGTGATCAGTTTATCATTTCAGTCCACTAGAGGGACTGATATTGGGAGTGCCTCTAGGAGGCGGTGAGAGAGGATTCAGGTGTTTGAAGACTCTTGGCAGCGTGTGGGCTCCTCAAGTTCTTCGAATTCCCATTGACACGGTCGCAAGCGTACCTTTTTTAGTATATGATATCGATGTGGAATACTGATATGAAATGCTTCATTGTACGGGGGAAACCACTGACATTCTCAATTGTTGAGGATGTGTGTTTTTTTACAGGGCTCTCATTTCGGGGAATGGCCCTGCCTGCTGACCCCCAACTGCCAGGGGACATGCGGTTGATAGACTTGGCACGCGATTATTGTACGGGGCCAAACCCAATGTTAGGTTCAGTTGTCCGTATTGAGGCAATGGATACACTCTTGTATCAGTGCATCGTGACTATGAATGTGAGGATCTATGGATCCTTAGTTGCTCAGTGGATTAGTGGTCGTCAGCTGAGGATTATGCATAGGGTACTAGATGGGGACCTTTTCACTTGGGGCTTGATGCTTCATACCAAGATGATAGGGAAGATTCACTGGTGTCGGACCACCGACTCCGATGAGTTTGCATTTGGATCTATCCTGGGGACATGGTTTCTGGAGAGGGTGCCCATGTTACGTCTTAGGGTTTTATTGCCTCCTTCAAGGCCGCAAGAGCCACGATTGATGTGGTGGGCTCAACTTTTGGTACGAAATGGAGGGGGAGAGGGTGGCCACTATTTTACAACCACGTTGGCGCCTGTGTGACGTCACATGCCATAGATTATATTGTGATTTCCATATGGTGGGATGGACTTTTGTCATGACCCGAACATGGTGTTGCCTCTTGGAGAGGTTTGGGACCAGCGAGGTATGTTGTTGTACTTATGTTTTGTGATTTTGATAGTGTAGCATATGTTTATATATCTACAGATGCAGATTCTATCTTTTTTTTTGTGTTTGCAGATGTGGGGCCGCAAGGTCAAGAGGTGGAGATGGGGGGAGAGCCAACTCGCAAGGGTCCAGTGAGACCTCCACGGGTGGGAGAGTGACGTTGGAGGGATGATGCTGGTGCGAGGCCAACAGATGAGGTGAGAGTCGTCTAGAGACATCATCTCGATGATCCAGGTGCGGGGCCATCATGTGCCCCAAAGGTAGAGGTCGATGGGGGGATAGATGATCTCCGACGTCGATTGGAGGTGGTGTTGCAGGGTGTGTCAGAGGGCATGTGGTCCCACATTCAGGACGAGAGATTCCTGGAGTAGTTTGTGGGTGGTTCTATAGAGTGGAGGACCTTGATCTATATAACAGCTGTACCGGGGGCGACGATGACTGGTCGACTTCCCCTTGGCCCTGTAGGACCCCCAGCTGGTGGGGAAGCTCCTACTGACAGAGGACCCGATGGGGGAGATTTGGGGGAACCATGAGTTCCGGTTATATATTTTCGTATTTATATAGGCCTGTGAGCCCATTTTGTACAGGGTAGTTTGACACCCATTTTGTATAGGGTAGGGGGTACCCATGTTGTACCTATAGGGGTGAGGGGACTCACTTACCTATGGGCGATGTATATGTTGTACTTTTTTGTAAACATTTATGACACTTTGATATATATATATATATGGATACCTATATTTGGGATCTTTTTTATGTTTACATGTGTTGATATTTTGTGATGTTTTATGATGTCTAATCTATACGCTGTGATCGATGTTTGATGATTTATGTATATGCAATGATGTCTTGATGTGATAAATGCCAATCTAACAGTAGGTTAGACATGTTATATGTTATTTGATTAAATTGTCATGGAATATGTGTAAATGTAATTGAATCAAAGTTTCAAGATAAGAGTCTAACTTGCATGTATTTGCGAAATAAGAAAGGATCGTGGAAACAATATACATTGTTGAGCTGCAGGATGACAAGCTAGGAAACTAAAAAAAATCTAAGGTGAAAACTGTGGTGGTGAATGGCCTCGGCAAGGATATGAATGAAGACTAATTATTCTTCTAGGTTGTTGGTGCTGAGCCCAAACATATGCTGCTAGAGTGGAGCAGTACATGTGAGGGGGTGTAGAGGGCCCAAGTGGCCGAAGTGAGATTCTGTGTCTAGAAGCTAGCTCTATTAGCATAATCAATGTGGTAGGATGATGGAGGAGGCATCTATCAATAACACAAATGGTATATCAGACATGAGGCATGGAGGGAACAAAAGAAGACTAAAAAATGTACAAATGTGTACAAAGAAAAATCCTAGTGTAGAATGACTATGCTCATGGGTAAAACTTCTTTAAGTACAACTTGTTGATGGGTTCTTTGAGAGGATAGCCTTCTAGAGAGGCTAGGATGTATGTGCCTTTAGTGAGGTAGTGTTGGGAAATGTAGGGTCCATGCCATAATGACTTGAATTTCCCATGACCAAGAGTATAGTGAGCGATATCGTAGGTGTTGGTACAAAGGCAGACCCAAGGTTCAATGCTACAATAGCACACCAACAAGCCCTAACTACTATCCCTTTCGGAAACAACTGCGAAGCAGATGCAGTCTCAATCGAAGCAGCTATGGGGGGGTTGCAGGACAGAGATGTCTACAACCAAGGGGAATATCAAGTGGATCTAATAATATAACAATACAACATACATATATCACTTATCATCTTAGATCTACTCCACACAATTATCTATCATATCTAACACAGTAATGCAATAGAAGTATATCAAAGGGAAAACAACATAACATCAATCACACACTACACAAGGTATACGTGGTTCACCCTCTCTCTAGGGATACGTCCATAGTACTATGCTTTATAATGTATTAAGATGAAGCATACAGTTCTTGTCTACACTCTCAGCTAGCATATCTTCTCTCTTCTCCTTGCTATCTCTCCCCTCCCTGTGCACCCAGCTGTAGGGTTGATCTTCGCACCCAACTGAATATCTTACAATACAAAAGACTCTCATACTCAACACTTCTCTCTCACTCAATATTACTCACTCAATCACACGATGACAAAGACAACAACATCAATCATAACACCAACAATAACTCAACCCAGTTCCTTTAGACCTCTATTTATACATTACAATAGCTCACCGACATCCTTAGGTCAAAACCTAGGTGTCAAAAACCCTATATACCAAAACCCTATGTGTCTAAAACCCTGGGTCAACTTGAGCCGCATTTTTAGGGCTTCACCAACCTGTCTTTCCTTCCTTCTCACACGGTGCTCTAAAGAATCCAATAGTGGATTTTTCCTCTGGCTGAGTTGTCCACTATCCTTCTTCCTTGCTGATATGTCATCCTTGATATCCTCATCCAACAACTTGATTTCTCTTACTTCACTCCATCTTTTCTACTCTTTTGCTCACTTCAACCCAGTAACAGTCACTGTTTCTTCCACACAGTTCACATTTTGCCTCTTCTTCCTTGATTTTCACTAACTTTCATAACCAAGGGCCAATAGGCCCCCAACACTCACCTGTGACTCATCCCAAGGAACTTCAAATATGATATTTCTATTTTACTTTGACTTCAGACTATACAGTGCATCCTTTTCTTTCTTCTCTATGCCTCCTCTCCTTCCTTGTGCAGATTGTCTTTTCTGTGTCTCGTACCCAGTTTCAACTACACCTGGTACCTAGACCCTTTTCCTCATGCTTTTACTGAGAGCTGTGAGGTAGCTGGTTGTTATAATACAATTTTAGCCAACTCTCATTCATCAAACCTTCCTTGCATTCTCCATTCAAAGTCTTCAATTGCGGAGCTCGTCCTTCTATAACATAGGCGACCTCATAAGGCCCGAGACAATGCATTCTGAACTTTCCTGGATGCTTCATGAATTTACTGTCATATACCAATACCATATCACCTTGCTTAAATGCCTTCTTCTTAATGTGTCTGTCATGGTAGGCTTTCTCTCTTTCCTTCTGTACATGCTGATGGAATCCTGCAATAAATCTGTCTTCTTCTAGTTCGACCAAATATGCAAGCCTTTCTCGAATAATGCTAGTGTCATCCATATCTGTAAAGGAAAAAATTCTTAGGCTTGGTACCAAATATTCCATTGGGACAATGACTTCGAGACCATACACCAACTTAAAATGGGTTTGCATTGTTAGCTTCTTACAAGTGGTTCTATAGGCCCACAGTACTGCTAGTACTCTTAAATCCTATTCATCTCTATTAACACTACAAATATTTGTCAGCGCTGTCTCCAAGATCTTGGTGAATGCTTCCATTATCCCATTTTCTTGTGGATGGTAAGGTGTTCTCTTCTGATGGTGGACTGCAAATTCCTCAGTCAGGACTTCAACTGTTTTATTTATGAAATGTGTGCCTTGATCACCCATAAGGATATTTGGGCATCCAAACTTGGTTATGATGTTATCAAATATGAAGCATGCAATTGTATTTGCACTACAATCCTTAACTACTCTTGCCTTAGCCCATCTGGTCAAATATTTTGTTGTAGTAATGATGTACCTTTCTCTTGTCCTCTTTCTTGGTGGGTTTAAAGGTCCCATGAAGTCAATGGACCATTTCTCAAATGCTTATAGGGTCAGTTGTAGTGCTAAGGGAATTTCATCTCTTCTGGACAGTTTCCCAACTCTTTGGCATACATCGCAAGCTCTGTAATAGTCTTTAGCATCTCTTTGTAAGGTAGGCCACCAAAGGTCAGCTCGAAAAACCTTCTGCGCAGTTGCTTTCCATGCATAGTGTCCTCCAACGATGCCTTCATGAGCTTCTGTGAGGATCAATGGTCACTCTGCCTCCATGAAACACCTTAATATCTCATCAGGTCCCATCTTGTATAACTATCCAGCTATAAGTGAGAAGTCTTCAACATGCACTAATAACTATTTCTTCTGGAGAATTGTATATTCACTAGGTGCCATTCCTGTTGACAGGAACTGGACTGTTTCTACAAAGTGGTCATCAATCTTTCTAATGGCCAGTAACAGTGCATCTGACAGTGCATCCTCCAAACTAGTGGGTTCTTCTCCATGTTCCAACCTCAACAAGTGGTCAAGACCTTTGTTCATTCTCCCTAGCTTAACTACGATCTCAAAATCATACTCCTGGAATAGCAGAAGCCATATGTATATTATCCCCCCCAACATTGGCTTATTTATTAGGTATTTCTGTGCAGAGTGATCAGTAAACATTTTAAAGTGTCCTCCCAACAAGTAGTGGTGAAATATCTGCAGCACATACAC
Organism: Picea engelmannii; assembly: GCA_009831015.1. Taxonomy (NCBI): domain Eukaryota; kingdom Viridiplantae; phylum Streptophyta; class Pinopsida; order Pinales; family Pinaceae; genus Picea; species Picea engelmannii. The sequence goes on from ML789002.1 coordinate 149,055, forward strand.
CACGGCTAACCTTTCTCTTTCAGTGGTGGTGTAATTAATCTCAGCTATGGATAGTTTCTTGCTAGAAAAATATAATGGATGGTCAATATCTCCTTCCCTAGGTTGTTCTAACACTTTTCCTATGGAAATAGAAGACGCATCGACATGCACATGAAACTCCTTGCTCCAATCTGGGAAAACCATAATAGGTGTAGTAACTATTTTTTGTTTCAGTGTGTCGAAGCTCTGCTGACACTCCCTTGTCCAATGAAATTAACAGTCTTTCTTCAAAATATTCTCCATGGGTGTTGTAATCTGGGCATATCCTTGAATGAACTTCCTGTAATATCCAATATGTCCAAGTGTAGTGCGCAACTATTTGAGTAAAGTCGGAGGGGGTAGATCAACTATAATGGCAATTTTAGATGGATCAACTAGTAATCCTTTCTTGCATACAATATGACCTAATAGAACTCCAAATGGTGAAAAGAAGATGCACTTCTTTAGATTCAACGAAATTTGACACTATCGGCATTTGTCCAACATTAGCCTTAGACATTCAATATGATTTTTCAATAAACTAAAAATAGTCCAATCATCAAAATATGCTTCTAGAAATTTATGTAGAAACTCCTTGAATGCTTCGACCACCACCCTGGAAAATATTGTTGGGGCATTCTTCAATCCAAATGGAATCACTGTATACTGGTAGGATCCCCATTCTATTGCAAATGTGGTATTATGGCGATCTTCCTTGGAAATCTAGATCTAATGGTATCCTGAAAATCCATCTGTAAAAGAATATACGTATTGACCTCCCACATTATATAACACTTCATAAATGAATGGTGTAGGGAAGGGGTCATGCAAACAAGCATCATTCAACTTCCTGAGATCTACGCAGATCCTAATCTCTCCTATCTTCTTTTCTTGCACCACCATAGGGAAAATCCATTCTGAATCTTCAACAGGGTCTATAATTCCTTCTTCCAACATTCTATTGAGCTCAATCTTCACTTTCTCCTTATATTTAGGGTTCAATCTGTATGGTCTTTGTTTGACTGGTCTTTCATCTAGTTTCAAAGGGATCCTCATTTCTCCCATAGGCCCCTTAATGCCCTTCATATCAGTGAACTTGGTCAGAAACAAGTCTTGATATTCATGCAGTAACTCTGTTATCTTGTCAATAGTAGAAACATCCCAATAATCTCCAACATTTTCAAGCTTCAGTGTCTTCTTTGTTCCAATGTTGAATTTATTGATCTTGATCGGTTGTCCAATGAATGGTAGCTCAAATCCTAGTCCTTCCACATCTCTCTGATCTTCTGTTTCGACAATATTCACCTTCCTAGTATCATCGTCTTCATTAGCATTGATGTTGTAACAACCTTGCAGTTTCTAGAGAGGCGCAGTCCATTCATCCTCTTCTTTTTCTAAAGGGGAGCTAGAGGCCTCCTCAAATACATTTTGTCTCACAATCTGTAATGCTTGATCTATTGAAGGATATTGACTATCAAATAAGATGGTGGTTACAAAGTTCTGAGTCATACCTTCCCAATCTGCAGTGATGAGGCACAACTCCGCTTGCAGGTACCAGTTGATAGGGGTTGTGTCTAGTGTGTTAATGAACTTGTGCACCCACTTCTCTTGAGTAATGGTTCTCTAGGCTTCCTCGCAAATTCACACATGGTCCTTTGGGAAACTTCAATCTGTGTACTGAAATTCATAGCCTTCCACTTGTGTTGAGAACCGCATGTTCATCAGGGTACGACATCATACCCATTATATAATGTTTTTTTTGTGTGTCCCCCACCATCGTGTTGGTGTTACTTTCAAGGAATCATCCATTGCCAACAATATTTGTTGTGTTGTTACACTTTCTTCAAATTCTGACAAGAAGGTTTCTAAAGGATTCAGACCATCAAAAGTGGGTAAAATACTTACTGTTGTGTCGATCTAGTGAACATATCTGGTTAATCTAGCACATATCCTTGTAGATACTTGATACATTTTGTTCTTCTAGATCTCCAGTGCTTCTTCTGAATCTGATGAACATGCACTGACACTTTTCCAGCTTAGGTTTCCATCGGTCATAGGATTAATGTAATCCTTTTGTCTAGATGTTAATTTGTATATGTTTTCCAGTTCATATGCGCGGTCTTCTTCTCTGATAGGTTTTGTGTATCATTGACCTTCATATGGATCTAAAGGTGAAATGACCCTAAGGCCATCTCTTTCAAATTTCATTCATCTTTTCTTTAAATAGACCATAGTGGAATTATTGAAAGCCCAATCAATTCCTAACAGCACAGGGTAAGAGTAGTTGTCATCAACTATCTCAATTACCTCAATATTTGCAAACGTTTTTACTCCGTTGATGTCCACAGGGAGATGTTATAATCTTCCAAAGGGGCTTACAGCTTGCTGATTAACCATCCTAAGTCTGATAGGGGAATAAATCAACTTCGGTTTTCCCATCAGTGCTTAGGTTTTCTTCTTCATGACATTAACCTCCGACCCTAAGTCGAGGACCACATAGTCTATATCATATTCTCCTATCTGAGAATTCAAGTGTAGTTCCTTATTTGTCCTTCTCTTCTTGGATAGTTGATGTACTAATTTATTTAGTAAGGGATCTATCCTTCCTATCTTATGTTGTCTGATTAAATTTTTTAGCTCTTGTACAATGCTCTCATCCTGAATCAACTTAATACAAGTATATAAAAGTTCCATGAGATTTCTTACCTCTTTTCCTTCTTTTGATGAAGCAAACTGATTGAGTGCTAGAGGAATTCCATATTCTCTTACTTTGGGCCATGTCTTTGATGAAGAGCCTTGGTTTGCTTTGAACTCTTTTCTTTCCTCCTCAAATATTTTTCTTTCTTTCTTTGCATCAAAAGTTTGGGTCTTTTCTATAGCTTTCCTGACTCCTGAGTCTTTTGTAGTCTTTCCTTGGGTCAGCCAGTCTTCTCCTGTAACATCACATACTCTATTGATAACAATGACTCCAGGGTATTCTCCGCGAGGTTCATCATATATCAGTTGCACTTGCGGGTTCTACTGAGGTCCCCATTTCTTTTGAAGTTTAGCCAACAATGCTAGACATTCCTCGATGACATGATCGAAAGAGTTGCAGTAGCTGCAAGTGGTACAAGGGTTCTGATAGTCCCTTTCCAAGTGTCCTAGTTGTGCATAGTTGCAACAAATGATCTTTCCTTGGCCTCGACCCATACCTCCTCCTCTTCCTCTTCCTCTGAATCCACCACAAGGATTGAAGTTTCCTCTCCTAGATGAATTATACTGCATATTGTTTCCTTCTTGCTGTACTTCACCTTGAATTTTTTATATGCCTCTTGACCTTTAGTGCATGAGTTCATAAGCCCTACAATCCTTATTATCATTCCCTATGGACTTACAAAATGTGAAATACAAATTTGTGTGTGTTTGAACATATTTTTTCATGTAATAGCACTCACTAGGGCGATGTCTAATTCTACATACCTCGCACTAGGGTAGGGTGACTTGCTTTAAAGGGATCAGAACTCCAGAGGCCAAGTATTCATGAAATAAGGGAGAGTTTTCCTTTTCATGACCTTATGATCTGCATTTGACACACCATATGTCTTCTCTTTTATCTTTTCCCTTGTATTTCTTCATATCTTCGACCTGCAGAGACAAACTAGTTAGTTGACTCAAGATTTGACTCATACATGAGATGGATTCTTCCATAGGGGCTGATTCTAACTTCATGGCGATCTCCAGTTTCTCAGCCTATGAAACAATATTCTATTACATTAGAGGAAATTTGATGTGTGGTAAGAGGGAAGCAATGAACCATTCTTTTTTCTGCTCATCTGGGATCTGAAAAGTCAATCGACTTGTTAAGGTCTTGAATCTCTGATTGAATTCCAAAACAGGTTCGGATACCTTCTGCTTGATCTCTTTCAGCTCTGTAATACATTGTGACTCTAACTTGGGTTTCTTGAACTCTGCAATCAATGCATTCTTGATCTCATTCAACGGCTTAGGCTATGCAAGTCCTTGGACAAGCTTCATGTACCATCTTAGTGTGCGATCCCTTAGGCTAGTACTAAACTGAGTTCTTTTAACATCTTCATTAGTGACATTCTTAATATTCCATACAACTTCAAATAAGACCCAGTGATGATCAAGATATTCAGATCCATCTCCCCTAAAAATAGGGAGCCTCATCTCATCTTCCATAGATCTTCCTAAGGTTCATGATTGAGTATGTGGTGGACTACTAGTGATAGTCCTATGAATGCTCTGGTGGCTTGGATTAATCTGATTTCTTAATGATACTGAATCAACAGGAGAGATAATAGTACTTACTTCAGCAGTCTGCACAGTTCCTGAAGTTTTTGTCTCTTCTCGGTGAGGTTCTTCAGTTTTACCTTCCTCTGTCCCAGCGGGTTCTGAATGCTCTTTGTCTGCCAGATCTGCCTCTTCTCCACTGTAGAAACCCTCATCCACATAGTTATTCTTAAACAGGTTCGCAAGATAAAATTCTATGAATTCTCTCCTACTACACGTATGTCTAGCCTTTGTGTTGCTATCCAAATTCTTGAACATTATCTTTTCCAGATCCGACCAATCTACTGTATCTTGAATATGTTATTCTCATGCAATAACATCCTAATCCTCAGCTTCAAAAAATGTAAAACTTTTCCTCTGTGTCCCTTGAAGAAATATCTCTTGGCTTGGTTATATGACTCTACTCTGTCAAAAACAAACTCGGTGATGTACCATCCAACGGTGCTATCAAAACAATGATCTACTTCTCTTGACACGATGTTATAACCTCTCTTTACCTTCTTGATTAGCACTAACGTCCAAACCAAAGGTGGCCTTTATCTGATATCAAATTGGGTATCTACTAACCTAGCCAACCACTCATATATCTCTTGATGGATCCCTCGAAAGAAAATATCATGTATATCAGTAAATATATATCTCTCCAATGAATCCTCTGTACTAAGATTAGGGTTCTTGTTCTGGGCTTCAACGAAGTTCTTTTCTTGATCCTCTATCCACTTCTTAATCTCTATCTTTGATGGAAACCACCTTGACATTCCCTCAAGAAGATTCTGGTCCTGGCAAAGGAACCATTTGTTGGCACAGGGGTAGACCCAGGGTTCAACGCTTCAAGAGTGCACCAACAATCTGTAACTACTGGCCTTTTTAAAAATACCTGCAAACCAGATGCAGTCTCACCCAAAGTAGCTATGGGGGGGTTGCAGGATAGAGGTGTCTACAACCAAGGGGAATATCAAGTGGATCTAATACTAGAACAATACAACATGCATGTTGCACCTCTTTTGCCACCTAGATGAGAAAATCATAGGTGCTTACAAGCTTAGTTGGGTTTTATAAGAATGAAAGATGTAAGGAAAAGGGTTAGAGAAAGAAATATAAAAGAACAATTAAGAATTAAACTAAGAAATAAAATAACAACTAAACTATTTGAGCATAAGGACATAAGAAAAAAAGATAATAAGACTCATGTCACCAATGGAAAGGTTTATATCAGTGAAAGAAAACACCAAGAATAAAGAGGACTATGAGTCCCTTCTTCCTCCAAGGGAGGGCTCTTGGACCCCCACAAATAATCTCTTCTTACAAATTTGAATGAAAATGGTGAAAGAATTCCAAGCTAATCCACTCAAGGGGTGAGATGGATTGCCCAATGTAATGGTGCTAGTATACTCTTAATGAGAATAGAGGATTCCTCAAGAGAATAGTAGCAGCATAACCTTGCTATTGAATTCCTTAAAAATGAAGTGCACCCATGGCCTTGTTTTATAGAACCTCTTTGAGGTATTGTGCAACCACCTTGTAGGGTGAAAAGAGGCTAATTAGGGCATTTTTAGGTCTTTGACCAACCAACCAGTTGGATCCAGTCCATATTTGGGTGTCAAATCAACTTGGAAGCTAAACCAGAAGTGGGTGGGAGGCTGACCAATCTAATAAATGTGTCGTTCTCAGATGTGCGTGACTTTTAGTGACCATAGTTTCACATCGGGCGCATGTGCGCTTTTCCTGCGTTTCTGAATCACGCATGTGCACGGGCGCCTTGTGTAATCATAGCGCACTTTAATTTTATCACTGGTTGTATAGTTTTGGACCTTTTGGAAATGATTTTGTGGTAATTTTGGTCCATGGGTGACCTCATAACTAATTGACAATGCTGGATTCTTGTAACCATTTACGGACAAAATTTCAGTGATAACAGATGCCCCTTGATGGAAGAGGTTAAGAGCATACGTATAGTCGAAATTCATCAATGTTTCTTCTACTGAGAGTGTCGTTGTAAGAGAGAGTGATAGTGGGAGTGTCAAGAGTTACCCATTGGAGGGAGAGGGGAACCTATAGAACCCAACCTTCCATAAGGTGTGTAAATATAAATTGTGTACAAACGAGGCGGGCATGCCCCATGCTCATGTCATGTAACTCAAAAAGGAATGGTGTGTTGATGTAGAAAACTGCAACACCCTCGAGGGTGTTCGTGATAAAGGCAAAAGATAATTCTGCGAAGGAACATATTCTGAGTAGTAGGTAGTGATATTTGTAAGAAGTATCACGGATTTTGTAGGCATTGATAGCCCATCCAAGTTCAGAGGTCTTTGGAAAATATAAGGAATAACTGCAATAGTCACAAAGTAAGACCCACCGTAACATGAGAAAGTGTTGAAGTCGAATGTTACGGGGGTCAACGACAGTAGGGAGAAATTGTGGTTCTCCCTGTGCCATCCAAGACCTCTCATTTTAAATGGAATGAGAGTCAATATACTGTCTCCCTTCTAGAAACTACGTTGATGTCGACAAAAAAGGGGGACGCGACTCCAAGAAGAAAAGGGCTTCATAAAATCTACTAGGTGAGGTTAGGAACTTTTGAGGTACATGGACGAAGTCAAGATATAGGAAGACTTAAGAGTTCCCTTGGTTGTGGGTATATGTGAAGTATAATTGGCCACAACTGTTCAACTAGGTCAAGTGTCAGGGGGACAACAAGACGTGGGATAAGTTGTGCTAGAGGTGGGACAAAGTGAACAAAATCAAAGGGCAGAGGTAAGTGGCCTGTGGGATACTTAGAGTATATGGATGATGTCAACAGGGGTAGATGATAAGGAGTGCCCCAACCAAGGGCGACATGGGTTGCGTTTTCCAAAAAGGGAAGAAGGTCATCAAAGGTGATGACAAAAATATATGTAAATGATGGAAACAAAGGCTTTTTACAATGTACCAAATACATAAAGAATAATTTGGGAATGCTAGAGGGTGGGGGCCCCATGGGTGGGTTTCTGTATGAGGTAGATGAAATGGAGGGAAATTTGCAGATGGGCAAACTGATTGTGGATGAAATGGAGGGTTCATGATACTACGGAGGTGCAACCAAAATAGAACCTTGAAGAGATAATCTGGGAGTCCATTTGGGAATGCTAGAAAAATGAGGAGAAGGAGTATGTGACTGATTCACGACATGATGTAAGACTATCGGGACTCCCATCCCTAAAGGGTTGAAAAAAACCAGCATGAGTGTCAAAGTGCCAAAGGGTGCTATGAATGGGACAACTCATGTGGGGGAGAGTGCTACCAGGTGACAATACCTAAGATGCAAATGGAGGTGTCGGTACTGCAGAGCCGAAGATGGGGATCCTAAAGGAAAATTTTAGAGGGTCTGACTGGAGATGCAATTGAGATTCAGAGGGGATGACTACATGCCAGTGTTGATTATATACCTGAAGGGGTTTCATTGATGTATGATGACCAAGTACCTGCACACATGAAAACCAAATACCCGACGTGAACAATATATGAAGAGAATCGAACATACAAGCATCTATTTGATAATTTGGAACATGAGCATGCGTACCTGGATAGGGTATGAAAAAAAAAAATGGCACCCTCGGGGCTAAGGATAAATAGTGGCTATGGCAGTCGTTTAAGACTCTATCGGCCTCATCAATAGTCAAGCATCAACAAAGTATGGTGTCGACCCCTCGCCGATATAAGATATCACTGATGAGGAGATAGCGGGGGGCCTGGTGTCAAATATGAAGACGATCATCCCTTGAGAGGTGGTTACTGAACTTTTGTGTTCGGAGGTAGACGAGGAGGTCGTCGTACCAAGGATCATCCAAAGTAATATAAAAGAGAGGTTCATCGGGGAAGTCGGTATTGACGAGGGCACTGGTAGTATCAAAGGGGAAGGTTGTGACTAGTTTGGAGAGGACGAGAGATTTCTCACTCTTGGGTGTTGAAAATTCAATATCGTGCTCCTAAAGGATAACGATCCATCGGGCAAATTTTCCATTAATTTGTCGATGGCTGAGCAAGTATTGCATAGGGTTGGAATCTGCGATGACCTTAGTCGTGCGAAGCAGAATGTAATGACGCAGTTTCTGGACTGCGAGGACGACTGCAAGGGCTAGTTTCTCTTCATGTTTATACTTCAAGGGTGGCCCTGAGAGGTTTTTAATAACGTAGTAAATGACATGCTCAGGATCATCATTGCCGATTTGTACGAGAACTCTCTCTACTGAGACAACTGATGCTGATATGTAGAGGATGTAGTCACGATTATAGTCTGGCGAACTAATTAAAGGGGCATTAGATAACACTATTTTAAGATCGTCAAATGATTTTTGGGCATGTTCATCCTCGTGAAATGGGATATCATGGCATAGTAAGCAAAGGAAACTGTGTGCTCAAGTGGCATAGTCTGTGACAAATCACTGTAGAAAGTTAGCTTTTCCTTGTAGGCTCCGGAGTTGACGTAAATTCCAGGGAGGTGGAATTTCTGTGATGGATTGGACTTTAAGGGGGTCCACGGTAATACCACTTTGGGAAATGATGAATTTGAGGAGGTGCCCCGCAGTGACACAAAACACACACTTGAGGGGGTTCAAGCAAATGTTGTACTGACGACACCATTGGAAGATGATCCATAAATCATCAAGATGTTGGGTATGTTTCTTGGATTGAGTTATGAGATCGTCCAAGTATGCGAGGATGATATGAGCTAGATCATCAAAAATGTATGTCATATCCCATTGGAAAGTGGCGCCAGCATTCCTTAAGCCAAAAGGCATGACACGATATGCAAAAGTACCCCAAGGGGTAGTGAATGCAGTTTTGTATTGATTGGTTGGGTGGATTTGGATTTGATTATAACCAGAGAAATCATCCATAAAGGATAGAGCCTCGTGCCCTTCTCAGTTGTTGATAATTTGATTGATGAAAGGCATTGGAAAGTTGTCTTTGGGACATGCGTGATTGAGATCACAAAATTCCGTGCAGATGCAGATAGTGCCCTATTTTTTGTTAACGGGTGCAGGGTTGGAAACCCATGATGTATAGGCGATGGGGTAGATGAACCCAACCGCGCGTAATTTGTCAATCTTGGCTTTGATGGCCGCTGCTTTGGATGGGTGTAGCGGTCGCTATTTTTGACAAACTGGTGTAATGTCAGGCCAGGTGTCGATGCGATGTTCGACGATAGAGGGATCAAGGCCAGACATTTCTGTGTATGACCAGGAAAAAATATCCTAATATTTTTGGAAGAGGGCTTTATAGGTGGTGATTTCTTGAGGAGTGCAAGTGACGCCAATGGTGATTTCCTCGACGACTTCATTTTTGATGGAAATATCGATTTTGATGGTCGAGGAAATCTTGGCCATGTTTCCTTCTTCAAAAGAATCAAGGGCAGGAATGGGGTTGTTGAACCAGTTGATATGCCCTGATGGGATAAAATCCTTGGTTTCGACTACGCATATGGGGTGTTGGTTAGGAAGCATGGAGGCTTCCTGTGGAAATAAGAGCGCTCTGTGGTGTAGCGCATCCGATGGGTAGTTGGGGGTGTTTAATTCTTCGAGTATATCCTTGTCACAGTGGAATTGGTGAGAATACAAGGGGTCTAAAAGAGTGATATTGGTGACTGTCGTTGTGTGACTGTCCCCTGGTGATGAAGAAGCAGGGGGAATGATGTAATGAAATTGCAATGGTTCGCTCGACATAAACCAAATATCGAAGTATTGAGGAGTACCAATGGTAGTTGGATGTAAAATTTCAGTAGGGAAATGAATGGGAGAATTGGGGGGTTTTGGGGGTGAACCCTTGGATAAGTCATCCAAGAACCATGGAGGCGTCGGGAGTGCCTCGGGTTCAGGAGAAATGATATGAAGAATATCTAGTGATGAGGTAAGGTCAACCATCGATTCTATAGGGGGTGCAGGGGTTTGAACCAGGGTCAATTGGCATTGTCTGTATTCAATGATCATAGGACATTGGTATGTAAAATGATCTAAGGATTCACATAGACAACTTGCGGCTAATTGGAAATCTTGTACGCTAGGTGGAGGGTAGAAGAAGGGGATTTGAGTAATGGCTTGGGGAACTGTCTCCCAAACTGGGATATGTCCTTGAGGAGAGGTGAAATCATGAACTGGTGGAGTTGACGATTTCGTAGGAGGCTCATGAGGGGGGAGCTCTGCGACTAGTGGGACGTTAGATATGATAGAAGCCTCCCTAGGAGGAAGGGTATCCTCTATGTCAGTTTCGTTGGATGATATGACGCATACTTGATTGGAAGGATGAAGGAGAGGTGGTGCACCATGGTAAGTTCCTAACAATGATGGGTCTTTGAAAATTTCAGGACCCATTTCGATGAGTGGGTATACGTCATGACTCATGTGTATGAGAGGGAGAATGTTATCAATATTGGCAGAAGGGTTAGGCTTGTAATGTGAGACTTGGTCAATGGTAATGATCTTCCCATTATGGGGGAACATCATTGTTCGAAAGACAAAAGAGGAAACTTCTTTCATAGTGTACATGTAGCTACGACAAAACAAGATATTGTAATCGAGTGGGGTGTTGATAACTTCAATGTCGATAAGAATAGTCTTTCCCCCGAGTTCTACGATGACATTTTGGAAGAGCCCTTCAAAAGGCGATGGTCGTCTATCATAAGCTCTTAAGGTAATGGAAGTTGGTATGAGTTTGGGGGAACCAAGTTTCTGCCATACAGATTTGGACATAATGCATGTGGATGCACCTTCATCGATGATGCACCGATGAACCGTAATGTTATGAATTTTTATTGGGATTTGAAAAGTGATTAGAGAAAGAAGGCGAGGTTCTTCGTTGTCGATATCAAATGTGATGAGTTGGGTATTCATAGGGTCAACTTCCCCCAAGGCGGAAAGTAATGATTTTCGCTGAGTGGGACAAGTTTGAAGGACCTCTAAGACTGACATGGTAGCCAGAGATTGTGCTAAGTCATCGACCAGAATGTAATTATGAGCCGCCCTAGCCTGGGGGTTGTGTACATTCCTATGCAATGGGATGTGAGGGATGCAGAGAGGTGTTTCGGCTTTAGGGTGAGGAATTACCAATGGGGGTCCCATCGGTGATGGGTTTGTTTATGGGGGAATGGGAGGAGACTCAGTGGGTGCATGGTATTGACGACTACGTGTTTGCAAAAGGATTTCTTCCTCACTCGTGAGGAGGATGGTACGATTTGCAGGATTGTTGGGATTGAGGTACTGTCCCAACTGTGGTGGGGTAGGTTGCATGTCCTGTTGAGTGTTTATCACACCCTGGTGCAGAATGGGATTCTGCAACATGGATGGGGGGGGTTGTTGCACATATTTTTGTGGGGCTTGCTGAGGGGCAGGCAGTGCTAGAGGATGTGGTAGACTGCCTGAGTCTTTCAGCCATTTAAAATGAGCGATTTGGGGGCAATGATGAGTATAATGACCAAAATCACCACAAAGGGCATAAGGAAAGGTGGTTTTAATAGTAGTGTTATTTCTCCCTTGATGCCTGTTGTTATTGCCCCCCTAGGGGTTCTGATTCCCTTGATTCTGTTTTCCCCCAATAGGTTGGTTTTGTTGGGGTTGATTCCCACCTTGACCTGGGTTGTAATTGTTCCTGTTTCTTCCTTTCTTTTTGGCATTATTCGACAGATGAGTCGGATTTTCCATATTCAGCTATTCAAAATTTTGATATTGCTGAACGAGAGAGGGTTGAACAAAATTCACCCCGGCGTGAGGGTGTGGGGGTGCCATGGGCTGTGGAGGACTAGGGAATGGAATGTATAGATTTTGTGGGAGTTGTGATCCATAAGGTACATAGGAAGGCATGGTTCTTTCGCTAGTACTTAGAGTATAAGTTGAGATAGAGGGAGTACCAGAACTTGTTTGGATAGGTGGGTGTATTGGGGCTGTCGGTGGTGGTCCATTGATGGGTGGAGGAATAACAAAAAGGTATGGTTGTTGATAACGGGGTGGGGGGTAATAAGAGGTTCCCCCATATGCCGATGGATATTGAGGTGTGCCATAAATTGGTGGTGGTTGGGGTTGAGGACTATGGTGTGTGGTATTACCAATCAATCCGTCTACTGAGTGAGACATCCTGGGTTTGTCTTGAACGAATGGCACGGGTTTTGGGAGATCAGAAAGTACTATGTATAAGTACCCTGATTGTGAATAGATGCAGTCGTATTGTTGAGCCTTACTGATGGCTTCTTCTTCTGATTGGGGGAAGGTGTAATCTACATCTTTACTGAGGAGAGAGACAAGTGTTCTGAGAAACCAGTCAAGACACTGTTGTTTGGTGGTTTCGACTTTGCACAAACTACGTCGTCTACGCCACTCGTGAATGTGATCAGCGATATGTGTGCCTGAGGTTTGTTTGAAATTAGAGAGTAGTTCAAGACCATTGTCATGGCAGATGGGCAATTGGAAGAAAGTTAAAAATGCTTTGGCCAAGGACTCAAAAGTCGCATGGGACCCTGATTTTTCGTCTACATACCATTTGGCTGATGGGCTAGTGAGTGTGCATGGAAATAATCTTAGTCTTATGGAATCATCCATAATGTTGTTGGAAGAGCACCATAGGTGGAAAGTCATGACATGGTTGGCAGGGTCATCTCTTGCCTTTCCTTCAAACTTGGGGATGTCTGAAGGTAGTTTGGTAGGCATCGCAGGCCATGTGGGGTCATGCAATATGGGATCATTTGTGAGTTTTCTTAGATCTGGTATGTTAAGAGAGGCCAAATATGGCATATGTAGTGGCAGGGGGGGGGGGGGGGGGGGGGGGGGCAGGATTAGCTCTAGCCATGGTGTGAGTGTTTTGTGAACTTGAACCTTGAGGGGGACTAGGTGGGTTGGTACTTCACCCTTGAGAGGAAGTTGGCCCCCCACTTCTGTGTAAAGTAGAGCAAGTGGACAGTGGACCTTGGGAAGTGGACCCAAGTAATGTGGAACCAAGCAAAGCTTATCCTAAGACAGTGGCTCTCACTGGAGTGTGTGAAGGTGGTGCGGATGAGTTGGTAAGACTAGTAACTCCCCCTATAATAGGAGGGACGTTTAGAAAGCATCTGGAACGACGGGGGTTCTATGGTTCCCCTATGATGTCCAACTAGCTGAGTGGATCTGTGAAAATTGTGGTGAGAGTAATAAATAAACAAGAGCCTTTGTTGCAATTTTTGAACTTTACACGATATATATCTAAATCAAAAAAGTAATCAGAGGTGCATCATACATAAAGTGTTTTGAAAAAGGAGCATATATGTGGATAAGTGGGTTTTGTCCACATGGGGAATCAAAGAAAACAAATGCTCGTGTCCTAAAAGACATATTGTCCTTCCTCTCAAATAGAACTAGACCTTCCAATAATACTCAATAGTGGGGTCTGAATTCACCGGAAGAGAAAGTAGTGAAGGATGAAATAATCAGTTATAATGAGGGGTAAAGGGGGAATATCCTGAAAGAGTTGGTGATATTTACCAATAGCCACACAAAATCCGATCAAGGTGCAATTGCAGCCCACAATTTCCACCTGGGTAGATGTCCTAAAATTTGGTCACTAGGTACCTCGGTCAAACTGCGACATTTAGATTTTCATCCTAAGAAATGGGTCACAGGATGGATCTCGTCCAAGAGGTGGGTGCCTCAAGGGGGGATGCACAGAACAACCAGACCTCAGCCTTCAACCCTTCACGGGTATCTCCCTGCCTTATGGTGTTAGGAACACTTGACTTGGAGGATTTTCAGTTCCCTATTTGACAACTTCTATTGTTTTGACAATGTGAGAACCTGATAACGGGGAGTTATTTGGATGCCTATCCCCGAAATCCTACCTAGACTAAAACATTTCTTTTGGCACCTCCTGTGGAGGAAAACTTAGTGAGTTTTTAGAAATTTTTTAGATGTGGTTGTTTGAGAGATTTGGGGTATGAACCAACCTCGTTGAAATTAAATGGGAGTGGATAGTTTCGTTAAGAAAAGGGTGGGGTGTTTCGGAATCCCTTTGGAGGAAACTTACTTTGACCTCCACGTTTCGAAAAGAAAACTATGTGAGTGATAAGTGACTTTTGTGTGTGAATGAGTGAAAGTGTGCCAATGTTTTAATGAATTAGGTGTCACCTTCCTGCATGTGGACTTCGCTTGGTCCTTACAAGTGTTGATTACCTAATTAACTAAGTGCCTTTGGTACAATCTTGCGTAATTCAAAAGTCCCTAGGAAACTAGCATGTGGACATGTGGGTCCTTTACTAAAACTTTAACTCCCTATTGTGATTTAATCTAAGAAAAGCTTTGAAACTATCCTAGATTGTGATCATGTGGGCATGTATGGGCCCGTTACAAAACCTTTAAACTTCCCTAGTGATTTATTCTAAGAAAGTAAATTTCAACACTATCCTATCTTTATAGCATGTGGGCATGTATGGGCCCGTTAAAATATTAAGATGTGTTTGAAAATTAAACTAAGAGGAGTCCTGAGAGGGGCTGTTGTCCTCTCCTAAAGGTTTTAGTCTTTTTAAGGGAGATGAAATTGTCCTACAATCTTTTTCTGATTCTCAAGGTCGCTTGGAAGTGCAAGAGAAGAGCATACTAAGCAATTGTTATCCAACTTCTAGTCCCAATGCAAGTTTTATGTGATTACAAATGATTTCAACTTATACTTTTAGTCAAAGCAAACCATCCATGTGGAAAAATGAAAGAAAAAGAGGAAATAATTATTTTAAACCCCCTAAGTGCCTATGTGTTTTGAATAATCCCTTTATATGAAGAGGGAACTAAGTGTGGTGCAACTTACAACAAGCATGAAATCACTTTTAAGAAGGCTAGGGGCCTTCCCCAAATCACAAAAAACCTTACAATGTGTAGTTTTTTGCACAGGTACGCGGGTCTCAGTGTAGACAGAGGCACACTCAGTGCCTGTGTGCAGACCCAAATTGGCTTATGGGTGCAGTTGCACAGAAATAACTGTGGTTTTAGTGCATGTGTGCATTATGCGTGTTTGTGGGCCAACAAACCTGCACACAACTGACACACAGACGTGAAGAGAATTCTAGATGGAATTCTCTCAATTCAACTTGGAATTGGATGTTTTGCAGGTCGGCCTGGGCCGGTTAATGAACCTACAGGTTAAATAAACCAAAAGAAGAGCTATAAAAACCCAAATGGGGTAGGAAATTGATACCTATCCCTAGTGGATTCGCCAATCTGTTGCATCTCTTTTTCCACCTAGATGAGCAAAACAAAGGTGCTTACAAGCTTAGTTGGGTTTGCTAAGAAGAACAACTGTAAGGAAAAGGGTTAGAGAAAGAAATATAAAAGAACAACTAAGAATTAAACTAAGAAATAAAATAAGAACTAAACTATTTGAGCATAAGGACATAAGAGAAAAAGACAATAAGACTCATGTCACCAATGGAAAGGTTTATATCAGTGAAAGAAAACACAAAGAAGAAAGAGGACTATGGTCCCTTCTTCCTCCAAGGGAGGGCTCTTGGACCCCCACAAATAAGCTCTTCTTACAACTTTGAATGAAAATGGTGAAAGAATTCCAAGCTAATCCACTCAAGGGGTGATATGGATTGCCTAATGTAATGGTGCTAGTATACTCTTGATGAGAATAGAGGATTCCTCAAGAGAATAGTAGCAGTATAACTTTTCTATTGAATTCCTTAAAAATGAAGTGCATCCATGGCCTTGTTTTATAGCACCTTTTTGAGGTATTGTGAAACCATTTGGTAGTGTGAATAGAGGCTAATTAGGGAATTTTTAGGTTATTGACCAGCCACCCAGTCGGATCCAGTCCATATTTGGGTGTCATATCAACTTGGAAGCTGAACTAGAAGTGGGTGGGAGGCCAACCAATCTCATAAATGCGTCGTTCTCAGATGTGCGTGGCTTTTAGTGACCACAGTCGCGCATTGGGCGCATGTGCGCTTTTTCTTCATTTATGAATTGCGCATGTGCGCGCGCACCCTGTGTAATCATAATGCACTTTAATTTTATCACTGGTTGTATAGTTTTGGACCTTTTGGAAATTCTTTTGTGGTAATTTTGGTCCATGGGTGACCTCATAACTGTTTGACGATGCTGGATTCTTGTAACCATTTGCGGATGAAATTTCAGTGATAACAATGCATATATCACTTATCAACTTATATCTACTCCACACAACTATCTATCACATCTAACACAGTAATGCAATAATAGTATATCAAAGGGAAAATAAAAGAACATCAATCACACACTACGCAAGGTATACGTGGTTCACCCTCTCTCTAGGGATACATCCACATAACTGTGCTTTATAATGTATTAAGATTAAGCATACATTTCTTGTATGCACTCTTAGCTAGCATATCTTCTCTCTTCTCCTTGCTATCTCTCCCCTCCTTGTGCACCCAGCTGCAGGGTTGATATTCACACCCAGCTGAATATCTTACAATACAGAAGGCTCTTGTACTTAGCACTTCTCTCTCACTCAATCACACAATGACAATGACAACAACATCAATCATAACACCAACAACAACCCAACCTAGGTCCTTTAGACCTCTATTTATACATTACAATAGCTCACCGACATCCTTAGGTCGAAACCTAGGTGTCAAAAACCCTAGATACCAAAACCCTAGGTGTCTAAATCCTTAGGTCAACTTGACCCTTGTTTTCAAGGCTTCACCAACCTATCTTTCCTTCCTTCTCACGCGGTGCTCCAAAGCATCCAATGATGGATTTTTCCTCTTACTGATTTGTTGATGATCATTCTTCCTTGATGACCTGTCATCCTCGATCTCCTCATCCAATGAATTGCTTTCTCTTACTTCGCTCCGTCTTTTCTACTCTTTTGCTCACTTCGACCCAGTAACAGTCACTGTGTCTTCCATGCAGTTCGCATTTTTCCTCTTCTTCCTTGATTTTCACTAAATTTCATAACTAAGGGCCAATAGTAGGCTAGGAAAAAATCTCCTTCGTTAAATGAGCAAAGTTTGACATGGCGGTCAAAGGTGGCCTTGGACTATTTTTTAGCTGCCTCATTATTCTATAATGAAGACCAACGATCTTCATCCAACGACTCTAATTTCAGCAAGCACTGCTCCATTGGAGTAGTGTCAGGTAATAGCTCGATGGAGGTGCACAATGTGGTATTTTCTCACTTGATGGGGAGGGTGGCTTCAATCCGATGGACAAGATGAAACAATGTAAAACCGGTAGTAGTTTTGACTGCCATGTGATAAGTACATAATGCTAAAAACAACATATGATGTCAATTGGTATTATGTTTGTTGATAGTGCATTGCAACATGGTTTTGAGGACTTTGTTAACATCCTCAAATTATCCATTGGACTGAGGGTAGTATGGGGAGGCAAACTCATGGGAGAAGCCTAACCTTGAGGAGAGTTCGACGAATATCTCATTCTCAAAGTGGTTACTGTAATCAGAGACTAACTATAGTGGAACTCCAAAACAGGTAATGACGTGGTTGAAGAAAAAATGAGTTGTTGTGTCATCAGTATTGTTGAAGGTAGGAATGGCTTCATCCCATTTGGTAAATTAATCTACTACTACGATGATGTACTTGTGTCCATTACTATATGGAGGGTTGCAAGTAATGAAGTCTATGCCCCATTTGTAGAAGGGGCTGACGGTGATGACTAGATGTAGAAGAGTGAGTGGCACTCATGCTTTGTTGGAATAAAGATGGAATTTGTTGCATTGCTTGACATCATGGATGAAGTCATGAAACAGTGTGGGCCAGAAGTATCCTGCTCGAATCATTTTTTGGGCGGTGGACATACCTAAGAGGTGGCCGCCGCAAGCGCCACTATGGAAATCATTCAAGACTCTGTTTACTTTTTTGATGGTCAGAAATCGATGGAGTATGGTTTCGACCCCATGTCGGTATAAAACGTCACCGATGAGGAGGTACCAAGGGGCCTGATGGTGAATGCATTGACGATCATCTCGAGAGAGATGAGACCCAAACTTATGTGTCCAAAGGTAGATGAGAAGGTTTCCATAGCAGGGATCATCTGAGGGGATGTAGAAGAGGTGTTCATTTGGAAAATTCATATTGACAGGGGAAATTTTAGCGTCTGAGGGAAATTTCGTGATGATTTCGATGAGGAAAAGTGCTTTCTTTCTTTTGGGATTTGAGAACTCTAGGTCGTATTCTTGAAGGATGAAAATCCTTTGGGAAAATTTTCCATTAATCTATCGTCAACTAAGGAAGTGCTGCATAGGGTTGGAATCTTCCATGACTTTGGTAGTGCAAAGCAAGATATAATGACGTATTTTCTGGACTGCGAGGACAACTACGAGGGCACGTTTCTCTTCATGATTGTATTTCAGGGGTGGTCCTGAAATATTTTTACTGATGTAGTAAATAACATGCTCGTGACCATCATCCCCTAGTTGGATGAGAACTCCTACCACTGAGAAGGATGAGGCCGATAAGTAGAGGATGTAATCATGATCATAGCCGGGAGGACTAATCAAAGGGTCATTGGATAACACTACTTTCAAATCACCAAAAGCGGTTTGGGCATGTTCATCCCATCGAAATGGGATATCATGATGTAGTAAGTGAAGGAAACCATGCACGCGAGTGGTGTAATCTGGGATAAAGCATTGCAAAAAGTTGGATTTTCCTTATAGGCTCTGTAGTTGGCACAAATTCCTAGGTGGTGGAATTTTTGTGATAGCTTGGACCTTGAGGGGGTCCACTGTGATGCTGTGTTGGGAGACTATGAACCCAAGGAGGCATCCGACGATGATGAAAAATACACACTTGAGGGGATTCAAGAGGATATTGTACTGTCGACATCGTTGAAAGACAACTCGTAAGCCATATAAATGTTTAGTTTGTTTCTTGGATCGATCAGTGAGGTCGTCAAGTAAGCAAGGATGATGTGAGAAAGATCATGGAAAACATAATTCATGGCCCATTGGAACGTAGAACCTGCATTTTTTAGTCCAAAAGGAATGACATGATCTGCTGGATGGATTTGGATTTGATTGTAGCCGTAGAACCCATCCATAAAGGACAAGGCCTCGTGGCCAACACAGTCATCGATAATTTGGTCGATGAAAGGGGTTGGGAAGTTGTCTTTGGGACAAGCATGGTTGAGATCGAGAAATTCGATGCATACATGAATAGTGCCCTGGTTTTTGTTAATGGGGACGAAGTTAGAGACCCATGAGATATATGTAATGGGGTATATGAAACCTGCAGGGCGTAATTTTTCAATTTCATCTTTCATAGCCATGAATTTGGATGGGTGAAGTGGGCATTGATTTTGATGGACTGGGGTGACATCAGGCCATGTGCCAATGCAATGTTCGACTATAGAAGGATTGAGTCTTTCCATCTCCGTATATGACCAACAAAAAATATCCTAGTATTCCTGAAAGAGAGATTTGTAAGTTGTGAGTTCCTCAGGGGAGCATGCGGTGCCTATGGTGATTTCTTCTATGACTCCCGATTTGATGGAGATGTCAATTTTGATAGTGGGGGAGATATTGGCCATGTTTCCTTCTTCAAAAGCATCGAGGGCAGGGATAGGGTTGTTGAACCATTCTATATGCCTTGATGGAATAAAATGCTTGGTTTCGATTGCACATATGGAGGCTTGGCTAAGAGGGTGAAAGGATTCATGTGAGAGAAAAATCACTCTATGATGGAGCATTCCATGGGCAATTGAGGGTAGTGAGTTCCTCTAGGATATCTTCTTCGCAGTGGAAAATATGAGAGTATAGGCGATCTGGGGAGGTAACATGGGTGACTGTCACCGTGTGATTATATTCAAGTGGTGAAGACATAGAGGGAATAGCACAACTATGGTGCAATGGATTTCTTGACATAAACCAAATGTCTATACATTGTGGGTGGTAAACTATGGCATGTGGTAATATTTCCTGAGGGAAATGAACCGAATAATTGGGAGGATTTGGGGGAATATCCTCAGACAGTCTATCCATGAACCATGGAGGCGTAGGAAGTGACTCAGGTTTAGGGGAGTGTTGACGGGTGTAAGTGACACACCATCAACTGAGAGAATAGATCCAGAATGAGGTTTTATAATTAACCCAAGATGTTTGGTGTAATCTATTCTGACGAGTTTAATGTCTCCGTTAGCCAACTAGGGTCCTAAAACAAAGAAAATAAATAAACCACTCTAAAGCTAAAAACTAAGATACTATGTACATGAATCTAATTATTTACAAGTGTTTCTGACATAAATACAAATATATGGTTATAAAACAAAGTATTTACAAATTGCAAGTTTTGTTGAATGTCTTGCGAAATCAATGTTTTGTAATTGTTTTTAAAAGAAGATAAATAAAGAACATATTTTTATATTTTCTGTTTTATAATCTAAAATCTATGAACTTAAAAATATGCTAATAAAACATAATCTGAAACAAGGATAAAGTAATAGTCACAACCAATTTAAACTGTCTTGTTTCACTAATAAAATAATAACAAAAATTAAATGCAAATAAAGCTAACCTTAGATTAGTTTCATACTGTGTTTTTGTCTCTATGCGATACAAACCTCCAACTATCTTGCTTGTGAGAGAAATCTACGACAGGCTTGTACTAACATCTCCTGAATAAACTCAAGGTGCTTATTGATAGCTAGGATATAAGACAAAGTAGCAAAAAATTTAGATCCAATGACCTTGTGATTATGAATGATTACAGTAAAAGAAATTTCAATGTGAAACATTCATTAGATACATCAACTAAACATCAAGCATAAATCATGATATTAAAGTTGAAATAACAATCACATACATAATATATGAAACAACAAGCTATAAACAAATATTTTAAAGCACTGAATGAGATGGAACATTATATGTTATTGAGACTAAAGCTATATTACATATTAATATTCCAAAATATAAGAGACAAAACATAAATGAAGCAATGTCACATTGGTCAAAAGCCGAATTGCAAACAACTTATCCATTAAGTTATGAGAATTACATGTCCATAATCTGTTCTAGGAAAAGATGATTTTACTTACAAAATGAACAGTATTTAAAGAGACCTGAGATCATATTCTCCTATCTCACAAGATAGAGTAGGATCTCATAAAATCAAAATATTACAAAAATAGTGGGTTGGGAGCCATTTATAATAGAGTTGGTTTTAATCAAAGATAATACAAAGTTTTTACAAAACAAACAGAAAAAGAAACTACCAATCATTCAGATGTATAATCGAATAAGTTTCCTCCGGATGATCAACAACATAATCTACTATTTCCTGAAAAACAAAACAAATTTACTAAGTTAGAAAATTACTCATAACTAATTTCTAATTTTTATTTAAGAGACTTGGCTACAGAATGGAAGATTTTGTATCCAGTCTTAGTTTAGCTAACAAAATCAAATTCCAAATCGACCTATTTTGAATTAGACAACATAAATGGAATAAAATTGTTTTACCATTAAATTTTAACTAAAGAGGGGTCGGGTAGTTCATAATTTATGATCGCCTTGACGCTAGTCACATTCTTGATTACTATGTTTCCTGATCTCTTGATACGTTTAGATTTCCTCTCTGAGTTCCCCTTGAGGTCACAATTTTCTTTCCTCAATAAATCATTATGAGCAGTAAGCGATTTAATATGGGCCTGAAGGATAGGGATGTCGGTGTAATACCACTCGATCCAATGGAAACATACATCACACTGTACATGCGAGATGGCAGGTCAATGAAGTGCACAGTCAAACAGGGGTGTATCAATATTACCTGCAATTTTCTTCTAATCTAACCTAATACCAGAGAAACCCTCTTTACCTTTGAGGCAAGGTGGCAAATTTGTCACAAAATCATAAGGTTCAGTAGGAACGATAACTTTCTTCTTGTACCCCTGAAATTATGGGTCTTCTAAAACTAGAAAATCTTTGATATTAGGATCCGAACACTCATCGAGCTTGATCATATTGATCGAGCTCAGATGAGTGTCAGATCGATTCCTTAGCTTCCTTGAAATTTGGTGACCTTCCCTTTTGTTCTTGAACCCTAAGTCTGTGCATTTCTTTTTTTTCCTTTGCGAGGTTTCTCAACATCCGGATTAGTAATAACGTTCATGCTGACATCAATTTCAGGTGAAATAGGGTCAATTACCTTCAATTCAATAGTCTCTTGCTCATAAAATCCTATAGATGAAGACTTACTCAGCATCCCTACGTCTAGAGGGTTTCTATCGATAAAGTCCGGTCTATCGATTGAAATACCGAACTAGTCTTTAATTAGTGGCTCGTCTAAGTTAGGGTTTACTGTAGGAATAGTCTGGGTAAAACCATTCCTTATAAAAAAATTCTCCCAACAGTCACCTACGGTTGAAAAGTGATGCATCAACAAAAGCTTAACCAATCCATGATGGAACAGGATTGAATCAACACTTTGTCTTTTATATCTTTTGAACATTTTATAGAGACTTCTTAGAAAGTAAAATGGAATATCTAATTTGAAACCAATGAAATGAATGAGTAAACGAATATGGTAGAGGAAGACCAATCCGTATCAACCCTCGCATGTCATGAATTTCTTGAGAATCAACAAAATGCTATACCACCTAGGTTTAAACAGGGAGATAGAAATACCTTTTTCACAACAGTTGATCTTTCAGGATGTCATAAAGAGGATCCACGAGTCTCCTTCAATTCAGGCATTTTTGAACCATTTTTCACCCTTCGATGGAAGCCTTATTGCTTCACTCACAAACCTCTCGGTCAACTTTAACCGTGTATCCCCAATTTTTTCTCTGCAACCATCGAAGGTCTACACGAAAGCCTTCGCCACCTGAATGTTATAGAATTCAAATATTTTAAGGAAAACACCCTAGCCGTGGCTTTTAAGATCCTCAATTGCATCATCGTGAGAAAGTAAAGCATGACATCCATTTGGCTCCAGGAGAACGAAATGTGCCATGAAAAATATAAATAGAAAGAAATAGGGATGACTATGGATAGACTTAGGTTTGAATCGTGGGAGCAGCAGGAACAACTCCGAATGGTGAGTTGAGACACAAAAATAACACATCCTGTGTGTTATCATAACCCAGATGGCGGGAGTGAAAACCAAGGTTTGATTGTAATCTTTACCACTCCTTGTGATGAGATCCAAACATACAGAGCATCAAAACCCTATGCATGTAATGAATGGATCATTAATATGTTAAGCCAATGAGGTGAGGTGAGGACGTGAGTACAGGAGGTGGGTATTCATTTGAATGACTATTGGTACGGCCATTGAATTCATGACAGGACTTTAAAAAATATCAAAGGCTCTTCACAAATCGAAAACTATCAAACCATTGAAACAATAATCGTATTAGCACAAGAAAACGGGTCTAACAACCATGATAAGATTTGTATTTCTATTTCACATGAATGGTTTGTTGAACAATATACCTAAGGTAGAAAATTATTAAAAATACAAGCCAAGTTTTATCTTTAATTCATGCTTGCAGTCATGAATTAAAAATTAAAAAAAACAAAAATCAAAATAGTAAAAATTAATGAATTAGGCTTTAACCCAATCAGTCATAATAAACTCTGAAAAGTGTTTATAGATGGGTTGATGGAAACTACAGAAAAATGAAAATTCTTTCAATCATGTACAAAAAAAAAATGATGTACTGCTGCCAACAGTGGTGACGTACTGGGCGAAGCAGTTATCTCTGCATCACCGAAATTTCATGTTAGGATGAATAAGAAAAATGAATATTTGAGAAACAATTGACAAAAAATCAAGCATTCGTATTAAAACTCAGGAAATAACATAGTCCAACATCAAATGTGTTTCTATCAAAAATGTAATCTGGTATCAAATCTAGATTACGAGTGAAACGATGTTTTAGGCAACCACCTCCGATACTATTGACAAGGCCACTGCTGCCAGCAGGTGTCCATAGCCTCGGCAAGGATGTCATTTAACCCACTCTAACACCTCTATCCTATCCAAGAGTTGTACATCCATGATAAGGATCATATTTTCTTTTGATCAATTCCAAAAGGACATACCTGATAATTTTCTTAAACCCGACATTGCTTCGTTGCCAGCAGGCCTGTTCAGAACCTCGTCGAAGTTTCCTTGGTATCATGCATGTATTTACCTACTGCCAACAGACCTATTTAGTGTCTCAGTGGGTTTACAAACACTTCCCACACCTTGTGATGCTTTCATATCTCTAGAATTAATTTACAAATTCGTAGAAACTTTATGATATTCAAGAGAGCGGGGTGATACTGAAAATTTCAGATTTTGAAAACAAAATTTGATCTTATATAATTCATCTTCTCATTTAATGATATTTAAAATTCTCTGAACACTTAGATTTCTATTAAGAAACCATATCAAGGATAGGAAGGTATAATTGAGTTGTTTTCTCAAAAAACAGGGACAATGTTAAGAGTTTTATTAATGATAATCGTGTCCTCTCGTAATTTTAAAGAGAAACCATAAACACTATTTTGAACATAAATTTTCTTCTGTTGATCTGAGTTTTATCATTTACAACACTGGTGCTTTGAGGAGTTGTCAGTTGTTGCTAATGAATGGAAATTTTGATTTCCCTTCCACAAATGAAATGGTGACTCAGACATAATTATTCGAAAATAAATCAAAATCAATCAAAATGAAAAGAACCAAAAATAGGAAACAGAAAAGAAAAAAAATCATAAATATTTACAAAAGGATAGAATAGAAATCATTAGGTGAAATACTTCTTGAGAGCCTAAAAGAAAACAAAAAAATCCTCATTAATATGATTGCAGTTCTACAAGTGGCACCTTGGGTCAGGGTTGAATTGATAGTTTAAATTTACTTATCTCCTTACTTTCCATTTAAAATTTTCATGATAATACTGTGTTTTTGAAAAGAAATACTCATCATAAACCAGAGAGAAAAATATATAAAGTGGACTTCCCTGATAATAGTCATATTATGGTTCTCTTGGTGTGCCTTCTTGTGTCCTTTAACTGCATTATTACAAAGAGAAACAATGAGAAATAAAACTAAAGGAAACCTATTCCTAAACCTACTTTAACTACTAAACAAATCAAAATACTAAGTGAAGTCATGCTTCCAATGTATCCATTGGAGTAACTCCAATCCTGCAATGGAAACAAAATCAAATGTTACTAACAAGAATGGTAGTATATCGAAAAATGACAAAAAAATATCGTACTTACCTTTATCATCATCAAAAAACAAAGCAAGCATGACCTTAACATTCCCTTGAAACTTCTTGATGTATGAACCCTCCAACCATTCTGCAATCTTGTCCATGATATGGGTCATAATGGCATGGACGAGTGTAAGTAAGTTTGGAAAACTTGTCAAGATTATGGTGACCTGACATAAGCATCAGCCAAGGATGAAGTGACCCATCCTCCTGACAATTCTCCAAGTGTTCATTAATTTATTCACATGGAGGATCTAAAAAATCATGTCATACTTACTTTCTATATATTCAGGTAGAAACAAGGCAAGCACAACTTTATCTTTATTATAAAGTTTTTTTATGTATGAATCTTCAAGCCATTCTAAGATCCTATCATAAAAATTAGGATGCAAACTATGACTTTGATGAAATGGAAATATCAATGGGGAACACATCATAAGAGGATTCATGACATCAATTAGATCATTCGTTTGAACTCTTCCTTTGATAAGATTGATCATTTCAAAATGTGAAGAATAAAACTTAAAATTTGAACTAATCAAAGGATGAATATGCAATGTAGAATATTTGATCTCCATAGGAATGAGTGCATTGCCTTTTTCAAAAATAAACCGTGTAAAATCATCTTGCAACATGTCCTTTTTCCATGTGAGTGATGAAAGTGAAAGAGCATCAAATCCGACTTCATAAATGTTATGTTTGGAATTAGTTTCACCAAATTTTGGCATATCAAAAAGATTTGATTGTGGTGGCCAAGAGTAAGATACTTTGGGTAAAGTATCAAGTCCACCAGAATCTAAGAATAGACCAGGATATAAAGAGTAAAAGGAATAAAAAATAAGCACATGAAAATAATCTCTTGCTCTATGATATTTAACAATGGTATTCTCAAGACATTTCTCTTCACTTTCCTTAAAACTTTCACTCTGTTTTGGTGATAAATTCTTCAACATAATATGATCATCTAGATTTTCCTCCTATATGATATATAATTCAAAATTTTCAGGACAAACATCTAATCTTTCATGTTGATAAGGTATGATTTGAGGATGAAGGTTTAAGGTTTCTTTTTCCAATTTCATATCTACATCTCTAATCAGTTTCATTGGGATGTTAGAATGCTTAAGATTGATTTCATCACCTAAGTATTCTTCAATAACTGAGTTTAAGTATTGATTAGAGAAAGAGTTTGAAAAATATGGACAGTCACATTGACCCAACATCAAATCTTCTTCCACGATGGTCGAGGACTGAGTATACAATGATTCAGAGGAAAAAAAAGTTTGATTGTTAGTAAGAACCTTTTGAATAGGTTCTACCTCCCTTGCTTGTTCAGAATTTTTGGATGGATTCTTCTCATACTGTGAACAAAATTATTCTCGCAATTGAGTGATAGGATTTGTAATTGATTCGTCATTCACAATTGAATATGACTGGATGAAAGGGATGCAAGAATCATAGAGCTGAAACATGATGGATTCGTCACTAAGATTAAATTTGCAGAGAACATGATGGATTCTTATTGAAAATCCTTCTGGAGATGAATTGTCATTGATTAGTAAAGTCTGAAATTCTTCACATAATTGATTGTAATCATAGATTTCAAAAGCATCTAAAAATTCCTCTACAAATTGAAACCAATCAAAAATGTGATATGCTGGAAAAGACTCAAACCAATGTTTAATCCGACCCCTGAAAGTAAAAGCGAACAATCTGCACACAAAATTTAAATAAAAAATGTCATGTTTGATGCATTTGCAGCAAAACTTGTTAAGGTGGTCTTTAGTAGATACATCCCCCCCACCATCAAAGGTGAGTTTGGACAAGAGAGAGACTGTGTCGTTGGGAACATCAGGTAATGAGAAGTGGAAATAATGTTCCAACACAGTGATTTGGGGATCCATGGGGAAATTAAATACATTCGAAATAAAGGCTCCTACAAGGCCATCTTGTCAGTCAGCCCTCCTTCTAGTTCCATTTGTTGATGGGTGTAAGTGACACACCGTCAAATGTGACAATAGATCCAGACCGGGGTTGTCTAATTAACCCAAGCCATTTGGTGTAATCTATTCTGACGGGTTTAATGGCTCTGTTAGCCAACTAGGGTCCTAAAACAAAGAAAAGAAATAAACTACTCTAAATCTAAAAACTATGATACTATGTACATGAATCTAATTATTTACAAGAGTTTCCGACATAAATACAAATATACGGTTATAAAACAAAGTATTTAGAAATTGTAAGTTTTGGTGAATGTCTTGCGAAATCAATGTTTTGTAATTGTTTTTAAAATAAGATAAAGAAAGCACATATTTTTGTATTTTATGTTTTATAATCTAAAATCTACGAACTTAAAAAGATGCTAATAAAACATAATTTGAAACAAGGATAAAGTAATAGTCACAACCAATTTAAATTGTCTTGTTTCACTAATAAACTAATAACAAAAATTAAATGTGAATAAAGCTAACCTTAGACTAGTTTCATAATGGATTTTTGTCTCTGTGCGATCCAAACCTCCAACTATCTTGCCTGTGAGAGAAATCTGTGACAGGCTTGTACTAACATCTCCCGAATAAACTCAAGGTGCTTATTGATAGCTAGGATATAAGACAGAGTAGCAAAAAATGTAGATCCAGTGACCTTGTGATTATGAATGATTAAAGTAAAAGAAATTTCAATGTGAAACATTCATTAGATACATCAACTAAACATCAAGCATAAATAATGATATTAAAGTTGAAATAATGATCACATACATAATATATGAAACAAAAATTTATAGACAAATATTTTAAAGCATTGAATAAGATGGAACATTATATGTTATTGAGACTAAAGCTATGTAACATATTAATATTCCAAAATATAAGAGACAAAACATAAATGAAACAATGTCACATTGGTCTAAAGCCGAAATGAAAACAACTTATCCATTCAGTTATGAGAATTACATGTCCATAATCTGTTCCAAGAAAAGATGGTTTTACTTACAAAATGAACAGTATTTAAATCGATCTGAGATCACATTCTCCTATCTCACAGGATAGACTAGGATCTCATAAAATCAAAATATTACAAAAATAGTGGGCTAGGAGCCATTTATAACAGAGTTGGTTTTAATCAAATATAGATCAAAGTTTTTAGAAAACAAATAGAAAAAGAAACTACTAATAATTCAGATGCATAATTGAATATTTTTCCTCCAGATGATTAGCAACAAAATCTATTATTTCCTGAAAAACAAAACAAATTTAATAAGTTAGAAAATTACTCATAACTAATTTCTAATTTTTATTTAAAAAGAGACTTGGCTACATAATGGAATATTTTGTAGCCAAACTTAGTTTAGAAAAAAAAATCAAAATCCAAATTGACCTATTTTGAATAGACAATATAAATGGAATAAAATTGTTTTACCATTAAATGTTAACTAAAGAGGGGTCAGGAAGTTCAGAATTTATTATCGCCTTGAAGCTGGTCACATTCTTGATTACTATGTTTCCTGATATCTTGATACATTTATATTTCCTCTCTGAGTGTGCCTTGAGGTCACGATTTTCTTGCCTCAACAAATCGTTTTGAGCAGTAAGCAATTGAATTCAGGCTTGAAGGAGAGGGATGTCGGTGTAATACTACTCGATCCAATGGATACATACATCACACTATACATGTGAGATGGTAGGTCGATGAAGTGCACAGTCAAACATGGGTGTATCAATATTACCTGCTATTTTCTTTTGATCAAGCCTAATACTGGAGAACCCCTCTTTACCTTTGAGGCACATTGGAAAATTTGTCAAAAAATCACAAGGTTCAGTAGGAACGCTAACTTTCTTCCTGTACCCATGAAATTCTGGGTCTTCTAAAACTAGAAAATATTCAATCTTAGGATTTGAAGACTCACTGATCTCAATCAGATCGATCAAGCTCAGATGAGTGTCGGATCAGTTCCCTAGCTTCCTTGAAATTTGGCGACCTACCCTTTTGTTATTGAACCCTAAGTCTGTGCATTTTTTTTTCTTTGTGAGGTTTCTCAAAATACGAATTAATAATAATGTTCAGGATGGCATCAATTTCAGGTGCAAGAGGGTCCATTACCTTCAATTTGACAGTCTCTTTCTCAGAATATCATGTAGGTGAAGAATTACTCGGCATCCCTGCGTCTAGAGGGTTTCTATCGGTAAAGTCTGGTCCATCGATTGAAATACCAAACTGGTCTTTAATCAGTGGCTCATCTAAGTTAGGGTTTACTATAGGAACAGTCTGGGCAAAACCATTCCTTATCAAAAAACTATCCCAACAGTCACCTATGGTTGACAAGTGATGCATCAACAAAATATTAACCAATCCATGATGGAACAAGCTTGAATCAACACTTTTTCTTTTATATATTTTGGACATTTTATAGAGACTTCTCAGCAAGTAAAATTGCATATCTAATTCGAAACCAATGAAATGAATGAGTAAATGAATATGGTAGAGGAAGACCAATCCGTATTGACCCTCGCATGTCATGAATTTATTGAGAATCAACAACAAGCTATGCCACCTAGGTTTAACCAGGGAGATAGAAATACCTTTCTCACAACAGTTGATCTTTTAGGATGTCATAAAGAGGCCCCATGGGACTCCTTCAATTCGGGTGTTTTTGAACCATTTTCACCCTTCTATGAAAGTCCTATTGCTTCACTCACAAATCCCTCGATCAACTCTAACTATGTGTCCCCAATTTTTTCTCTACAACCATCGAAGTTCTGCGTGAAATCCTTTGCCACCTGAAGGTTATAGCCTTCAAATAATTTAAGGAAAACATCCCAGCCATGGATTTTAAGATCCTCAATTACATCATCGTGAGAAAGTAAATCCTGAAATCCATTTGGCTCTCTCGAACGACTGGCGCCATGAAAAATATAAACAGAAGGAAATAGGGATGACTCTGGATAGTCTTAGGTTTGAATCATGGGAGCAATAGGAACAAGTTAGAATGGTGAGTTGAGACATGAAAATAACATAGCCTATGTGTCATCATAGCCCAGATGGTGGGAGTGAAAAGAAATGTTTGATTGTAATCTTTACCACTCCTTGTGATGAGAGCCAAACATATAGAGTACCAAAACCCTATGCATGTAATGAATGGATCATTAGAATGTTAAGCCAATGAGGTGAGGTGAGGATGCGAGTACAAGAGGTGGGTATTCATTTGAGTGACTATTGGTACGACCATTGAATTCATGAAAGGACTATCAAAAATAACAAAAGCTCTTCACAAATTGAAAACTATCAAACCATTGAAACAATAATCGTATTAGCACAAGAAAAGGGGTTTAACAACCATTATAAGATTTGTATTTCTATTTCACATGAATGGTTTGTTGAACAATATACCTAAGGAAGAAAATTATTAAAAATACAAGCCAAGTTTTATATTTAATTCATTCTTGCAGTCATGAATTAAAGAAAAAACAATTGAAAATCGAAATAGTAAAAATTAATGAATTAGGCTTTAACTCAATCAGTCATAATAAACTCTGAAAAGTGTTTATAGATGGGTTGATGGAAGCTACATAAAAATGTAAATTCTTTCAATCGTGTACAAAATAAAAAAACGATGTACTACTGCTAACAGGGAGGTGATGTGAACAATATCTAGAGAAGGGATAGAAGGGATCACTTGCATCACAAGAGGTGAGGTGGTCGAAAGATTTTGAATAAGGGTTACTTTACAACGCATGTATTCAATTATCGAAGGACATTGGTATGTGAAATGATAAAGTGAGTCACAAAGAGAGTAAGGTCATCTCATCCATTCGGTGACTAAGGTCGAGACATAATGGATGTTGGTGATGTGGGTACTCAAAGGTGTTGGTGGAGAGGGATCTTGATGAAAGGTTTGGTGTATCGCCATCAGTATCTATCGAAACTAAGGTAGCGTAGGGAAATGATGAGTGTAGTGGCCATACTCTGAACATATGGCACACATGAATTTGGTTTGTAGTCCTTTACTGCCTGTAGTAGGGGATGTTGTGGTAGTACTAGGTGTGCTTGGGGGAACGACGAGAGATTTGGTTTCTTGAGGGAGTTGGATCAGATTGCGTAACTCAAGAAGGGAAGGACATATATTAGTGGGGTGTCCCTCTCTTTCGCAGAGTGCACAAGGAGGTTGAACTTGGGGAGGAAGTGGAGTAGTTGGATCTTTCTTCTTCCATCTTCCCCTAGTTGTGGCAGTGGTGATGGAAATTGGGGGTGAGGGTGGTGTGGTCGGAGTTAGTATTGGAATATGCATTGAGATCCCCTCTAACTGAGGAGGGAGAGATGGTTGTGGAACCATCACGGGTGGGTGTAGATACCATACAGGGATGGAGAGCACCATGTTGTGAAGGGTAAGAGTCATGGCTACTTGAAAATCTTGTACTCTCGGTGGGGGGTAGAAGAAGGGGATTTGAGTGATGGATTGGGGAATTGTCCCCAAACTAGGATTTTCCTTTGGGGGAGGGTTAAATCAGGGATAATTGGTGTAGTAGGGTTCTCAAGTAGTCCCTAAGGTAAACTTTATTCAACTAGTGGGACGTCGAGAGGTGGAGAATCCTCAATGGGAGGAATGGTATCATTGGTTTCAGTTCCATTATAATATACGACACAAACTTGTGCTGAGGGGTTTGTTATAACTATAATAATTTCTTGGAATCCCAGTCTTGAGATTTGGTAGGACACTAAATAGGTATAAGAAGCGTGATAGATTAGAAGGCAGGGTCACGTCTGGCGGGTAGGGCTAAATTTAGCTGATATCTGAGGGCGTTAGGATCTAACGGGTCATGGATCATGGAGTGCATTGGGCCCAAAATAGTGCATATTTTAAACTCTTAAGAGAAGACCGATAATAAAACCACGGTTTCACGTCGAAGCTACGCGACGCCTCCAGATGCATATCGGGGGGAAAAGCAGGTAAGCACAAAACCACTCAACCATGCCCCGATGTCACGTGTTCTAATATCATTGAATATGTCAAATCCAAGGATCGCATGGGGAAAGGGACGACCGATCAAATCACCTCATGCCACTTGTTCGAGTAGTTTTCATCCATGTGATGCCAGGTGAGCACCGCCATATAACTGATTCGAAGGTTCATCATTCGGAATAGATTGGTCAAGTGTGATAAATCATTGTACCTGTAAGTACTTTTTTCAGTAATTCATTATTGGAACTCAATGACTACTGTCATTCAAGACATGGGTTACATTACTCTGTTTTGGGTGATTAGTGTTCTATTTCAGAATGGGGTAATCACAGGTCGAATCATTCAACTAAGGAAGATAAGTTTATGTTTTCTAAAAAACTGGGAAAAATGGATAAGACAGACCAAGTGGCTTCCAGTGAACCAGGATTTTCAACTAATATGACAAATTCATCATTGAAGAAGAAAGAGAAGTTGGTTGCACAAATATTAGCAACGCAATTTGATACAAAGTCTGCAGAAGAGCCAAAAGAAAATAAAGAGGTCAAATTAAATCCCATCATCAAAGGATACATAGATGAGCACTACACGCAAGTTGTCAAGAGGAAGCGAAGAAAGCGACATAAGAAAAAGTTTAAAGATGAAATGGTTGAGAGCATTGGAGAAAACCAACCTACTTGGCTTGACACTTTAAAAGAAGAAATTTCTAATCTGAAATAGTTTTCAAGATAAATTAAGTATGTTTTAGAGAATTTTGTAATGATATGGACATGTGGCGTTCAAAGTGAAAATATTGGATATGTTATTTTTGTTTATAACCCTCCCTATAAAATAGGAGTACAATTGTTATACATTACTCCTTCATACATTCTTGAACATCTTCAAGTGTGTCAGCCATATTATGTACATCAAGGTTACTTCTTGTTTATCAAACAATTCTGGTTTGGTTTTATCAATCTTCTGGAAATTTGCTTGAGGACTATCATTTTGACTTCTAAATGAATGAAGTGAAACAAGTTCCTTCTCGTAATATTCTTGTAAACGAGGAAAGCTAACAACGGGAACTATTTCATGTTCTAGGGTGCTCATGGATGAATTGTCAAAACCATGATTTGTAGAGGGATCAAATAGAACAACTGCTTCCTCATTCTCTCTCTATATTTCTGATTGAAAAGAGACATACTCTATTTTGTTGCTTTCCTGAAACTCTATGTTATTTTCTTGTCCACTTCTTGAAGTTTCCCCATATGCAGTTTCAGAATCCTCATCTCTATCTAGGCCACTTAGAAATTTGACAATCACATCATTCAGGGAATAAAGAAAACTTTGAAAGATGGTGCCTTGCTGGAAATTTTGTTGCATATCTTCATTAGTTTTAGGAGAAAGGAAATGACCTTTAACAACATTTTCTTGATCATCTTCATCTTCATTTTCAGGCTGGTAGCTGAGCACAGGCTACAATTATGAACTGAAATAACCTCCCATGTAATCAACCACATGATCATTTAATTCATGTGAAGGTTGTTGATATTCCTCATCAACAACCATTTTCTTATGTAAAGCAGTGCTATTGCAGTCATACTTTCCTTCTTCTTTTGTTACCTCATGATTTTCTTTCAAAATCTCAAAGGAATAAAAACACAATGGAAGATGGTTTTCATTTTTAAGTCCATTGTACCTTGGATATTCAACATCATGTCTGGAGGACGTTTGATTTGAAGCATTATAAACATTTTTCTTCAGCATTTTGAAAGAAGAAAAACATAGTGGCAGGGTTTCTTCACCTGATTCGAAATCTTCCTCATTTGCTTTACTTATGTCATGTGCACATCTTTCCATTTATTTAGGTTTTTGAACACACTCCCTTTCAGATTCCTCTTTGACCAATGGCTGCAATTTCTTGTCAAATTGTCTTAGTGAATCAGTGTGATTTGGCATCAAAATACTCTCCTTTATTTCCACGATGACCTTATCATTTTCTTTCAGCAATTCAAATGAATAAAAGCATAAAGGAAAAGAATTTCCTATAGTTGTTTCAATACCCTCTTCTCTGTGACTGTGATATGTAAGCCAATTTTCCTCATTATGATGATGGAGAAGGACATTTCTTGATAGAGGAAATTCACTTGGCTTCTCTGGTAGATCATTATCATAATCATCATCATATTGATCATATATAGGCAAATCAGTAACATCTGCAACATTGTCTAACAAGAAAAAAACTTGGGACATAAACCTGTTCCTCAACAAAATAATTTGCAAGCTCATCTTCTTGACCATATTCAAATGAATATATGAAAAAATAAACTTTATGCTCATCATGGGGTGGATCAGAAAATGCATAAGTACCTTCCCTTTCAATAAGTGGGATATAATCCTCTCCAAAATCATTTCATTCAAAACTTCAAAAGGAGTTATGATATCATCAATTTTATGCTCAAGATTTCAGTCAAATGTTCTCTGTTCACATTCATCCTTATGTCCTGGAACACCCAATTTTTCACTTTGAATTTTTTCACATGCTAGGATATTGTGTTGAACCTCCTAAGCATCATTGAACATTTTTTGTAAGGTCACATGTCTCCTTTCCATCAGGAGCAAAGACAAATCTGGGTGAAGAGTACTGGCATACTGGAGCATGGCAGCAGATTCAGTGGGTTGAATTTCTTTGGGAAGATCATAATAATTACTAGAAAACCTTCTACTGAATGCAAAAATGGTCTGAGTTCTTTATCCTTTCAAGGCATAGAATTACGTAAGCTGTAGGTCTAGATATTTCTTCTTACTTGAGAACTTTGAAAAAACACCCTTCAATTCTTCCCATGGGCCAATTGTCCTTGGTTGCAAATGTTTTAACCATTATTTGGTATCTCCTTTCAAGGATTGAGAGAAATCCCACATACAAACATCATCATGATCAATCTCAAACAAGTTTATAAAATTCTCAAAACCTTGAATGTGTTTTTCAGCTGTGATGGTACCCTGTTCCCCGTCAAACACAGGTAGGTACTCATAGTACTTTGGAGGAAAATCATGAAGGATGTGGGGTAATTTCAAGGTTCTATATCTATGCCAGATATTGGAGGGTGTTGAACCAAGCACAAGAGATGAAATATCAACCTTGGTCTCATGAGTTTTATCAACTTGGTCGTAGTTATCATATGGTTCAGGTGGGATATTTTGATCAAGGTCAATGATAAAATGAGGGGATATTTGTATAATATTAAGAGGAGGATGTGCAATTTTAGGATTATGATGATCATCATTTTCATGCAGTAGGTGAAGAAAACTTTGTCTACCATGTTCTGGCAAGGACCAAAAGTAACTTATAACAAGCAATAAAATGCCTTGGAAAAAATCCAATTTTAAGTACTTGTTTTCTTCCATAATTTCTTTTCATACCTATGTCAGGGATCTCATATTCATACAGTGGAGTCATCGATGATATTTGGCAAGATGAATTCAACATTGAGAGTGGATTCGTTAGTTAAAATATTAATTTTTGGATTCTTCTACCAGTGGAATCACCTTCAAACTGATTTTTTATGTGTGGAGTCGCTAGAGCAGGAATACAACCAATATATACCTAAGTGTTTTCTACTCTCAGACCTTAGAACTCAACCATGTCATTCTTTCCCAGGGAAAAGTTTTCAATTTTGTCCCTGATAACGACGCCAGAATGTTAGCACTCTGTAAATTTTTTCCGGCTGATAAAAGAATGACAGAGGTAATTGTTTCAACCTACTTTATAGCTAGGCACTAGCTTTCTCAACTCAGAGAGAGATATCTCGTGTCACTTGGTATATATTTGGAAATCAGTGGCTAAATTTGGTTTTGTTTTGGGGTTTTTTATATATTTGATGGAAAGGAAGGGGAGCGACACTTAGGGCTATGGAGTTGAAAGTAAATAAACAATGGAAGGTCATTAGAACTCTCCAGAGGAGAAAGGATAACTAAGGCAATGAATCTGATTAGTAAATTGAAATTTGCAGGATGTAAGAGGAAAGGGAGAAACAAGTAACTACATCAGAGAATTATTGAAATGAATTCATACTTAGCTAGGAAGAAAATCACATAGTTTAAATTGCTTAAGTCAAGAGAATCATAATATGAATTCTAGACCTTTGACTCTCCAATTTAAAGAGAAGAAGATGCAAATGGAATTTTAAATACATAATAAATACACACTATGAGAGAAAACATAACTCATATCACAACCATTAGAATCTTTTCATAAAGAGTTCAAAATGCTTCTGCATTATATATTCAATTTAGCTCCAGGAATTTACAAAATCCTCCTGCTACGAGGGCAGGCCCCTCTTGGAAAAGTAGAAAAACCTATTGTTTCCATTTCATATTAAAATAATCTCAGGATTGAAGAGGTATAGAAAGAACAATAGACACCTGTGAAGGAAGCATGTCCTTCTGTTTTAACTCGTAAAAAAGAAATTTTCTCTCAAGTGTTTCATGACCCTATGGCATGCTATATGGAGAATATTTACAATCAGAATCTATAGTTGATGATGGGTTGCCAGCTCGGGAATGAAGAAGATGATAAATCAATGTTAGTATTAGACATATATTTATTTATACTTGAATTTCAATTTCAGTTAGGACTATTTTTCAATTCAGAAGGTTGTTATTTACAATAGTCTCAACAGGTTTTTCAGCCTCTTGGTTAAAATCGACAGGGTAAATCACTTGAAAACAATAAAGCAACGGAAGTAATGATACATGATTATGTTTTTGCGCATGTTTTGGAAGATCCTTTTGCAGTTTTGCTAGAAACGATGAAAAGTCCCAATATTTTTGAAATCCTAGAAATCAAATTCATATATGACTTCCCAAAGGAGTTGTTGGTGAGGATATTTTGGAACAAGTATATGCAAAGAAAAAAAGCATTGGATAAAAAGATGGCATGGCTACATTGGCATTTTCATTTCACTTGATTGGAATTTTCATTTCAGCAGTTAGGATAGGTAGGCACGAATAAGCTTGATGATCAAGCACTTTCAAGTTCAAAATTTCCAAATAAAGTACTCAGTTAGATTTTTTATATTTGGCATTCAGCTTCCAGGACAAAACAAGGTACGCACCTATTGTGGGAGAAACCCATGGATGAGGAATCAGGTCTACGCATTCTTTGATACCTTGCAGGAAGGGCAGTATCCCTGGTTGGAGCCTATGTTATCACTGTAATAATTTCTTGGAATCCCAGTCCCGAGATTTGGTAGGACACTAAATAGGTATAAGAAGCGTGATAGATTAGTAGACAGGGTCACATATAGCGGGTAGGGCTAAGGGCGATAGGATCTAACGATTCATGGATCGTGGGTACCACTAATAAATGGCCATGGAGTGCATTGGGCCCAGAACTAGTGCGGAGTTTAAACTCTTGAGAGCGAATCGATAATAAAACCACGGTTTCGCGTCGAAGCTACTTGTCACCTCTAGATGTATATCAGGGGAAAAGAGGGTAAGAATAAAACCACTCAACCACACCCTTATGTAATGTGCTCTAATATCATTGAATATGTCAAATCCAAGGATCTCATGGGGAAAGGAACGACCGGTCAAATCACCTCACACCACTTGTTCAAGTACGTTTCATCCATGCGATGCCAGGTGAGTGCTGACAGATAATCGATTCGAAGGATCATCATTCAGAATAGATTGTCTGAGTGTGAAAAACCATTGTACCTGTAATTACTTTTGTCAGTAATTCATGATTGGAACTCAATGACTATTGTCATTCAAAACATGGGTTACATTACTTTGTTTTGGGTGATAACGTTCTATTTCAAAATGGGGTAATCACAGGTCGAATCATTCAACTAAGGAAGATAATTTATGTTTTCTTCAAAAATAGGAAAAATGGATAAGACAGATCAAGTGGCTTCTAGTGAACCAGGATTTTCAACTAATATGACAAATTCATCATTTAAAAAGAAAGAGAATATGGTTGCACGAACATTAGCAACGAAATTTCATACAAAGTTTGTAGAAGAGCCATAAACAGATAAAGAGGTTAGATTAAATACCATCATGAAGGATTTAATCATCAACGGATACACAGACGAGCACTACATGCAAATTGTCAAGAGGAAGCGGAGAAAGCGACATAAGACAAAGTTTAAAGATGAAATGGTTGAGAGCATTGGAGAAAACCAACCTGCTTGGCTTGACACTTTAAAAGAAGAAATTGCTAATCTGAAATAGTTTTCAAGATAAATTAAGTATGTTTTAGAGAATTTTGTAATGATATGGACATGTGGCATTCAAAGTCAAAATATTGGATATGTAAGTTTTGTTTATAACTCTCCCTATAAAATAGGAGTACAATTGTTATACATTACTCCTTTTTTGTAACTGATGTCTATTTTTAGAACCGTGGGGAAGTTGGTTCATTTTGAATCCCAGATGTAATTTATCTAGATATATTATTCCAAAGATAAATGAAAAGAGGACTGATCAAAGAGGGGCCTGCCCTCGTAGCAAGAGGATTTTGTAAATTCCTGGAGCTAAATTGAATATATAATGCAGAAGTGTTTTGAACTCTTTATGAAAATATTCTAATGGCTGTGATATGAGTTATGTTTTCTCTCATAGTGTGTATTTATTATGTCTTTAAAATTCCATTTACATCTTCTTATGTTTAAATTGGAGAGTCAAAGGTCTAGAATTCATCTTATGATGCTCTCGAGTTAATCAATTTAAACTATGTGATTTTATTCCTAGATAATTTTGAATTCATTTTAATAATGCTCCGAGGCGGTTACTTGTTTCTCCCTTTCCTCTTACATCTTGAAAATTTTAATTTACAACTCAGATTCATTGCCTCATTTAGCCTTTCTCCTATGGATATTTATAATGGCCTGCCATTTTTTATTTACTTTTGACTCCATAGCCCTAAGTGTCCCTCCCCTTCCTTTCCAACAACTTTATAAAAACCCCCAAAACAAAACCAAATATAGCCACTGATTTCCAAAGATATACCAAGTGACACAAGAGAGCCCTCTTTGAGTTGAGCAAGCTAGTGCTCGACTCTAAAGTAGGTTGAAACAATTACCTTTGTCATTTTTCTATCATCCGGACAAAATTTGCAGAGCGCTAATAGGGTGTATGAGAGG
The DNA here is from genome assembly GCA_009831015.1 of Picea engelmannii. Lineage (NCBI taxonomy): Eukaryota > Viridiplantae > Streptophyta > Pinopsida > Pinales > Pinaceae > Picea > Picea engelmannii. The sequence continues at coordinate 188,657 of ML789002.1, forward strand.
TGGTGCTCCATGGTAGGCCCCCAACAAGGATGGGTCCTTGAAAATTCAGGGGCCCATATCCGTGAGTGGATATGCATCAAAACAAGTGCGGACAACAGGTAGTATGTTATCAATGTTGGAGGAGTATTTAGGCTCGTAATGTGAAACTTGGTTGATGGTGATGATTTTCCTGTTGTGGGGGAACATCATCGTTCGAAACACAAAAGAGGCCACTGCCTTCATAGCGTACATGTACCTACTTCCAAACAATATGTTATAGTCGAGCAGGACATTGATAACTTCAATATCAATAAGGATGGTTTTTCCCCCGAGTTCAACGTGGACATTTTGAAAGATCCCTTCAGGGGAGGATGGTCAACCATCATAAGGTCTTAAAGTGATGGTGGATGGTACTAGCTCAGGGGAGTCGAGTTTTTTCCATATAGTTTTGGACATGATGCATGTGGATGCACCTTCATCAATGATACATCGATGAACTGTAATGTTCCAGATCTTGACTGGTATCTGGAAATCTACCAAAGTGGGAAGACGAGGTTCCCCACTATCTAGATCAAATGTGATGAGTCTAGTATTAGCTGGGTTGACCACCCCCAAAGCAGAAAGTAAGGATTTTTGTTTATTTGGACAAGTTTGGAGGACCTCCAATACTGACATGGATGTACGAGACTGTGCCAAGTCATCAACCATATTGTAATTATGTGCCGGCCTAGCTTAAGGGTTGTTGACATTTCATCGTAACAAGATGTGAGGGATATGAATGGTAGGTTCAATGTTAGGGTGTGGAATCATCAAGGGTTTTTTATTGTAGCTGGAAATTCTTCTGAAGTGGTGGGAGTAGCTTCAGGGGGCATATTGTATTGATGATTACACATTTGTAGAAGAATTTATTCTTCTCTAGTTAGGAGGATATTGCAATCCGCTGGATTTCCAAGGTTTTGATACTGTCCCATTTGTGGTGGGTCAGTATGTACCTCCTGTTGGGTATTCATCACACCTTAGTGTGGAATAGGGTTTTGCAACACAGATGAAGGTGGTTGTTGCAAATACTATTTTGGAGCCTGTTGAGGAGAAGGTGGTGTTGGAGGACATGGCATGTTCAGGGAGTCTTTCATCCATTTGAAGTCAACAATTTGGGGGAAATGACGAGTTTAATTTCCATGCTCACCGCACAGAGCACATGGGAACTTAATACAAAGGTTTTTGTTTTTGTTCCTCCCTTGGTGTATGTTGTTATTTTCCCCTTGGGGGTTTTATTTACCCTAATATTGGTTTCCCCCAGTAGGTTGATTTTGTTGGGGGTTATTTCCTCCTGGTCCTGAGTTATTATTGTTTCAATTTTTCCCTTTCTTTTTGGCATTTTTCGGCTGATGGGCTGGATTTTTTGTATTCAAATGTTCAAAAGTATGAAATTGCTAAATGGGAGAGGGATGAACAAAGTTAACACTGGTGTGTGGTTGTCCCTATGGAGTAGAAATTGGTTGGGGAGGACCAAGAAATGGAAAATATGGATTGTTTTATGGTAATGATCTGTAGGGTGAATAGGAAGGTGAAGCTCTTGTGCCTAGGATATATGTTGAGGTAGAGGGGTAACCTGAACTTGGTTGAGAATCCGTATGCATGATGGGTGCTGGAAAGGGTCCATTCATGGGTGGAGGGTGAGAAATAGGATATGGTTGTTGGTAAAGAGGATGAGGGAAATACTATGGCCCTCCATATATCGGTGAATATTGTGATGTACCATACATAGGTGGTGGTTGGATGTACGGGTTGTGTTGTGTGGTGGTACAAATAAATCCATCCACCGCGTGAGACATCCTAGGTTTGTCCTGGCCGAATGGTACAGGTCTTGGTGCAACAGGTATTACCATGTATAAGTAACCCAACTGAGCATAAATGAGGTTGTACTATTGAGCCTTGCTGATGGCTTCCTCTTCAGTTTGGGGGAAAGTGGATTCCACATCTTTGGCAAGTATAAAGACAAGTGATTTGAGAAACCAATCTAGACGTTGTTATTCGGTGGTTTCTTCTTTACATAAACTATGTCGCCAATGCCATTTGTGAATGTGGTCAGCAATATGTGTAGCTATGGTTTGTTTTCATTCAGAGAGAAGTTCTAGACCAGTGTTGTGATGAACCGGTAGTTGAAAGAAGGCCAACAATGCTTTGACCAAGGATTCAAAAGTCACGTGGGACCCTGATTTTTTGTCCACATACCATTTGGATGATGGACTAGTGAGTGTGAACTAAAATAACCTTAAGAGGATGGGTTTATTCATCCTGATGTTTGAAGAGCACCATAAGTGGAAGGTCATGAGATGGTTGGCGGGATATTCCCCCAATTTTCCTTTAAATTTTGTAATATTTGAAGGTAGTTTGGTAGGCATATTGGGCCATGTGGGGTCATGCAATATAGGATCATTCATGAGTTTACTCAAATAAATAATGTTGAGGGACTCCAAATATGGCATGGGGGATGGTGGTGGAGGATTAGTTCCATCCATGGTGTGAGCAGGTAATGTACTTGACCCTTGAGGGGGGTTTGGTGGGGTTGTACTTCTCCCATGAGAAGAAGTTTTCCCTCTACCTCCTTATGAAGGAGAGATAGTGGATGGATGGCCTTGGGAAGTGGACCCAAGTAAGGAACAACCAAGCAAAGTTGAACCCAAAATAGTGGCACTCACAGGGGTGTGAGATGGTTGATCTGGTGAGTTGGCAAGACTAGGAACTCATCCTAGAATAGGAGGGTGATTCTACAAGCATCTGGAACAATGAGGATTATGTGGGTCCCCTATGCTGTTTGACTAGAAAAGTGAATGTGTGCAAATGGTGATGAGAGAAATAAATGAACAAGAGATTTGTATAATTTAGACCTTCGAAATATATCTCACAATTGCATGTAATCAAATGATCATCATACATAAATCAACTGTAAATAAGCATACATGTGGGTAGGTGGATTTTGTCCATGTGGGAGAACAAAGAAAACAAATGAGTGTGTCCTAAAAGACGTATCATCCTTCCTCTCAAATATCACTCGACCTTCTAAGAGAACTCAACAGTGGGGTCTGAAGCCACCGGAAGATGAAATAGTGAAGGATGAAACAATCAGTTATAATGAGGGGTAGAGGGTGCATATCCCAAAAGATTTGGCGATATTTCCCAATAGCCACACAAAATCTGATCAAGGTGCAATTGTAGCCCACAATTTCCACCTGGGTAGATGTCCTAAATTTGGTCACTAGGTACCTCGGTCAAAGTGCGACATTTAGATTTTCTCCCTCAGAATTGGGTCACGGGATGGATCCCTTCCAAGAGTTGGGTGACTCAAGGAGGGACACACAAAACAATCGAACCTCGGTATTTGAACCTTCATGGGTATCTCCCTGCCTTATGGTGTTAGGAACACTTGACTTGGAGGTTTCTAAAAGTTCCCGATTTTTCAGCTTCTAATGTTTTGAAAAGTGTGAGAACTAGATAATGGGGGGTTATTTGGATGCCTACCCTCGAGATCCTACCTAGACTAAAAAAAATCTTTTTGCACCTCCTCTGGAGGAAAACTTAGTGAGTTTTTAGAAAATGTTTAGATGTGGTGGGTTGAGATATTGGGGGTGTGAACTAATATCATTTGAATTAAATGGGTGTGGATAATTTCTTCAAGAAATAGTGGGATGTTTTGGAATTCCTTTGGAGAATACCTACTTACACCTCCACAATTCAAGATGAAATTATGTGAGTGAGGAGTGACTTTGTGTGTGAGAAAGTGATAAAATGTGCCAAATTTTAATAAGTTAGGCATAAATTTGCAACATGTGGACTTCCTTTGGTCCTTACAAATCTTGGTTACCTATCTTACTAGATGTCATTGGTACAACCTTGAGTAATTTTAAAAGCCCTAAAAAACTAGCATGTGGACATATGGGTCCTTACCAATCCTTTAAACTCCCTAATTTGGTTTACACTAAGAAAGCTTCGAAAAAATATCCTAGATTGCAAGCATGTTGGCATGTATGGGCTCGTTACTTTGATATTTCAACTCCCCTAGTGATGTAAACTAAGAAAATAATTCTTAAGAAACTATCCTAAGTTTGCAACATGTGAGCATGTATGGGCCCTTACAAAATTTAAGATGATTTCAAAAATAAACTAAGAGGAGCCCTAGGGGGGCTTTGTCCTATCCTAAAGATTTTGTTAAGGGAGATGAAATGTCCCCTTAACCACTTTTCTGATTCTCAAGATTGCTCTATGGTGCGAGAGAAGAGCATACTCAATGATCAAAGTTGATTTATGGTCCCAATGCAAGTGTTTTTATATGTGTTAGCAAAGAATATAAACTTAACTTTTACAATCAAAATAAGCCATCCATGTGGCAACCAAATCAAAAGAGGATAAATATGGTTATTTTTCCCCCCTAAGTGCCTATGTTTGACTAACCTTTCATGTGGGAAAGGAATCTAAGTGGAGTGCATTTACAAATTGCATGAAAGAAATATTTTGAAGGCTAGGGGCCTTCAAATCATCACAAAAACTCTTACAATTTTGAAACTCTGGATAGGTGCGTGGGTTACAGTTCATACAGAGGTGCAGTGGGCGTAGAGAACATAAGATATTTTGGCACACATTTCACAATGAACAAAATTACTTTGGGCGCACAATGC
>ML789002.1:202036-231275 GCA_009831015.1 Picea engelmannii
AAAGATTACAGAGAGATTTTACAAGAGAGTTTCTCACAATCGATCATCGGAAAATGACCCTCCATTCTCTTTAAATAGAGATCATGGACCAATCGGGTGTTAAGCCACGGATCAATGGCCGTTAAGATCAAGGAGAGTATGAATCGTCGGATCACTCTATGTCGGGAACATATCGTGACCATCAGATTGCCTAACTACAAATGCATACTAATGCATACTAAAGAAAAACACTTTTACCTAACGACATATTAGACCAAGTAGATCTTAATTAACTCCTAAGTGTCTAAATATCCTAACACTTGCTTTAGGGCCTCTATGGCCTATTTTGTTTCTTCATGTGTGAAATGAAGGAAAGCTTCAGTCACATTATCTATTTTGCGGAGTTGGGCAGGTTTATCTCCCAAATCCGGTGCTTCTGATGGTGGGGGTGCTTTGGATACTGTGCGGATGGATTGAAGGGCCTGTTGTACTCCTCTCAACTCTGTCACAATTCTATCATACAAGGCTTCTTTCTTGGCTTCACTATTCTACAAAATGTCCTACGAAGCATCTGATACGGCTGCGATGATGAAGTCGAAGTCATCGATTGTGAGTACAGTCTGAAGCTTTGTATTACTTGCTTTGGATTTATTCCACGATGTAGGTTTCGTGGGGTAAAAATTCCTTTTCTTCGATGGATCTGTGTCATCAAGGGGGTTCCATGGTGGGGTTACTTCACCTTGCTCCTGCTTATATTCTTCCCCTTCTTTTTCTTCTTTATCCTCTTTGTCCACTTCATCACCTCCTCCTCCACCAGGTGAATCTGGGGCAGTCTCTTCTAAGGCATTGCTTAGATTATGTACATCTTCTTTCTTCTTCCTTCTGTTACTGTTGGGTGCATTATACTCCTCGTGGGTAACTGTCGGGATTCCAATGATGTTTGGGTCAGACAATTTTTCCTTATCAATTGGTATAAGAAACTCTGCGGGCCATTCCTTAGTGATTTATTCGAGGTCCTCCTCAGTGAGCTTATAGTATGATTGAATCTCTTCTTTATTCTCATATGTGCGCGCGGTGATATATATGAAATGCCTATTTGTGCGAAACTTCATAAGGGGTCTGAATCTGTCCAGAGTGTTTGGCATCATCCGGGGGAACGATTCGATAGCCCTTTTTAGTTGTAGGTAGTAGGTATGGAATACTGCATTTGACTACCACTGTTTTCCCACGTCACTCGAGTACCAGAGCATGGTGAACTTTGCAACAAGTGGTTTGAACGAATCAATGTATGGGAAGGTCGCACCTTCCGACATCTTCCAAGATGTAAACATGATGAGGATCATAAACTAGCTAAAGTGGATCTCGTAGCCTTGATCCTGAGCTTCATGGCAATCAACTTCTAGCTAGTTGACTAAGTACTTTTCCCAGTTCATCTTGAGTCCTTCTACACATTTCCCAGCGAGGTCAACAACGAATCTTGTGACCTGTGTAGGTCTGTTCTTTCTCACAAGCTTTCCTGCAATCCACTGGCAGGCCAGGCATACTGCACCATTCTGGATGGAAGCTACCTTGTAGCCTCACATCCCCTTCTCTACATTTAAATAGATGTCTTTGATCCTTTGTGACAAGGCGTTATCTGTAGCCTTCCTTGGGTAAAACGCTTGTGGATTGGGTCCCTGCATGCTCAATTTGGTGATCCTATGGATAAGTGTCAGATAATTGATAATATGTCTGTCTAACCATAAATAACCGTCATGGAAGAACGAAAATAGAAGATTAATGCACGCATTAACTTTCTGGTGCCTTCCAAAGTGTGGAATTTTCATGACGTTAAGGATAGTGGACTGCGCGATGTTCATGGTCCATGGATGGGGAATGATCTTTGATCTCTTTTCCTTCATCTTATTCAAGTACTTGTGAGGCACGAGCATGTCGTATGTCTTGCGGTCCCCTAGATTATAGTCATTGATATTTAAGGTCGGAATCCTCTCCAATTTCGATCTGACTACATGTATCCCGTTCGGGAGATACATCGTGATGATTGTGTAGTCGAAGTCCCTAGGGACACTTTCACGATTCACCATGCCAGCTAGAGGTGGCATGTAATCGTGCATAATGAACGAGATTAACTTCACATTCGCTAAGTCATCTCTGTGCTTGGTTCTTTTCTCATATGCAACGGAGGATGGTTCGTATCTACGAGCACGTAACAGGGAGGCTTTCACTCCTCCCATCGATGAAGCTTGAACTCCTGTGGACATCACTCTCTCTGCCATAAGGTTGATTAGAAATTCTTCGATGACTTTTTCTACGAAGCTAAGCTCGTCTGACATACACGCTCAGATCGGATAACTCAGGTGGATGAACAAATGCTCAAAGAAATAGAACATGTGTCGATCTCAAAGCAATAGAACAGAATAAGTAGGCAGTGATGTAATATATCTTCTCCAATGGACAAGAGGCCTTCATCAATGCAGTTCTTTCTATTACGACGTGGTCCCAATGGTTGGATGGCACACTTTCTGGTCATAACTGTTGTTCTAACCGTTTGAGGCATTGGGCTAATGGTTATAATGATTTCAGCGGATATATTTCTTCTCTATGGCGAAGTTCCATGTTGCGTTGTTTTGATATCTCGACGAAGTTCTAGTTTTCCAAACCTTCCTTCTGCAAAGTCCCTTTTGGAACATTCTACAACTTTTCTATATTTTCTTTCTTCTTACTGAGCTTTCTAGCCTTCTTCCCTGTAATATTCTTCGTAGTATTCCTCTTTCCATTTTAATTCTTATCTCCTTTTAGCATAGTAACTTCGCACTATTTAGATTCTTTCATAGGGTTAGAGAGTAATACTTCTTCTCTATCCAGGGTAGGTGCTCCAGTCTTCTATGAGTCTTCTTGTGTTGTTTCAACTTCGACATCCAGGTTTCTGGTTCTAAACAACTTTGATCTATTCTCATCTTCTTCAATCAAGTGTTCTATCCTCTTTGTCATGAAGTCTCTTAGTTCTTGCTTCTTCTATTCTAAGGCTTCCTCTTCCTTTCTTCTAGTCTGATTTCTCTCAATCCAGGGTTTTCCTAATAACATAGAAAATGGGGCGTTGTTCTCAACGAATTTAACAACCTCAAATTATTCCTATGTCGAAGTTCCATGAGCACTCATAGATGTTTGGGTAAGTCTTCCACATAGGGTTATCAAATTTCCTCTAAATAATCCCATTCCTCTTAGTGAAGGAATCATAGTAGGCTTTCCCAAAATTTTCCAAGTTCTTTCTATCATGATATTCACCTGTGTTTCCTCATCCATAACACAGTCAATATCGAAGTCTCATATTCTTTCTTCTATGCATTATTTTTCTTTGAAGATCTCTGATAAGTTGATATTTCGGTGATCATTCAGAGTTTATTTCATTTTCAATAATACAGTCTCTAATTCTTTCTGGGGTTCTATCGTGGTTTCAGTTTCTTGACCTTTCTCAGGGTTTTCTTGTCTCATATTCATTCTTTCAATCTTAGTAATCATTCTAGGGAAATCCAAAACTTCATGATGCACAACTTTACAACAAGCACAACTAGGTATTTTACCAAGGCATTCCTTAGCAAGATGTCCCGGTCTTGTGCAATTATAACAAATGGTTAATCTTCTTTTTCTTTGAAATGATCGCCAACCTTTCCTGTACTGTACACTAGGATCATAGTAGCTGACCTACAAAAAATGATTTGTAGGGTCCGGCATACATTTGTTAGTCCAAACATTCTTTCTATGCATAGGAATAACATATCTTTCATTATTTCTATCATATCTACTCATATCAAACCTTCTTTCATCTAGTTGTGCCCTATTTTTTAAGATAGGACAAAATTTATCAAACATACCTAGATCCATACTTTTGAAACAAAAATTTCCACTTATCTTTCCTTTTTCAATCAAAACTTTTCACTGTTCTTACCTTTAACAAAGCACAAATCCTTAAGATCTAACCTCTTGTCTTCAGATCTGACTTCTGTTCTTAGCACACTAAAGAAATAGATCTACACACAAAGATTTCTTTTCTTCAGTTCCCAACAATCACAGTTTCAAGTCCTGGAAACAAAACCATTTGTTGGCATAGGGGCAGACCCAGGGTTCAATGCTCAAGAGCGCACCAACAAAAGCCTAACTACTAGCCCTTTTGGAAACACCTGCGAAGTAGATGAGGTCTCACTCGAGGTAGAGGCAGGGGTGGTTGCAGGACTCAGATGTATACAACCTTAGTTGGGACTCCGATCTATGGTTACAACACCTTAATAGAGCACTTAGCAGTTATAGTTCACTGTATTCACTTCACAGAGAAAACCCTAATTACAGAGAAACACAGTATTCAATAAGATCTAACATATAGACGCACTTAGCATAACATTCATCCATATTATTAAGAACAAAGAATAAACAAATCTATCTATCATTTATCTATATCAAAACACTTAAGCAATTAAACACATAAATACATCACACAACGAATAACAACACAGAATACACGTGGTTCACCCCTAGCCTGGGGATACGCCCACCAACTCTTATTCTTATTTATTGTATTCTACCAATCATCTACATGTGCAGAGCCACAAAATCCTACTCCTCATAGGAAAGTAGATCTATGCGCACTCCGTCAGATCCTCCGCGCACTCCGCCAGATCCTCCTTCCTCAAGCTAGGTTATAACACAAATCCTTTACACAGTGACTTGCACTTAGCTCTGCATGTTCTCAACATAGCATGCATGAAGCATTTACAACTCTTACTTGCACTTAGCACTTAGCATCACACACTTGACACTAGATTACATCACCTAGAATTCTATTTATACATTACAAAAGAATCATAAACATGGGTAAACCCATGGTCTGCCATCCCCATACCCGTTACATAAGCCCAAAACCCAAAAATACCTAACAAGGGGATGAGATCTCTCGATCTCCACTTTGAATTTCTCTCTACCTTCAATAGCCTGTTGAAGTCCCAAAATAGGTCAAACATGACCAAGGATCCTCAAAACTTGGTCAAGGGCCAACAATTTTGAAGGATAAGAAGCCCACCAGTTTGACACAAGACAAAGAGTATTTCACAAAGATTGAAGAGAAACTTATTGAATCAAAGGTTGACCCTTTTCAGTATCCTCGTACCAAGATAGAATAAAATACCAAATCTATGAGTAGAGGTGCACCAGATCCAATAGACCTCTTGAATCAGAATATAGACCAAATGAGTGCTCAGTTTTTCCAATATCAGAATCAGATCATGGGCCGATTAACTATCGTTGAAAGAAATTATTCTACCTTCACACCTCAATTTACTAGATATCATAGGGATGCCACAGGTTGGACGCTGAAGACTCAGCAAGAGGTAAAATATCCTGACACATTGAACCCAGTTGGAATGGTCAAAATAGAAGAGACACCATGGTGTTGTCCTTGCCAAGAACCTCATCGGGAGGATCAATATCCTCGACATGATGAAGAATCCTCTAATGGTATAAACTTCATGGACATGATTTTAAAATTTTGAGAAGAAGATACGACTTAGGAACATATTGATGAAGTCAAAAAAAGAGGAGCTAGAGAAGGACGAATCAAAGTTTTGAATTAGTTAACAAAGGATTAGAGAAAGGAATTGATAAAAAAGGAAGTTTTAATGTATGAAAGAAGAAACAAGGATTCAATTCCTCCATTACAACCTTCCACTCCACTTCATCAAGAGGTGGAAGATGCTCTTCCATATACAGAGAAGGTGGTCACACCACCCCCACCTCAAGTCGGTGAATTTATACCAAAACCAACTTTGACAGGAGAGGAGATTCAATTGAATATATATGTGTTGTCCATGTTTGGAAAGTTGAATATGTTAGTACCTATGATATAAATGTGCAAGATCCCATCCGTAAAGAGAGAAGTCTTGAAGTTACTAAAAGTGACAACCAAAAGTGAGGACCCTCCAATAATCTTGAATACCATGTATCTTGATCGTCAGAAGAATAATAACCCTCCTTTCTATCTCTCTTCGGAGATGAATGGTATTCGTTTAAACAATTGTATGCTAGACTCAAGATCCTCAACCATGGTGACTTGAAGGTAATGGAACAAATCAATTTAAACACGACCCAAATTTATGGAAATTTATGTTCTAAGACTTTTGCGACCATTGTTTTGATCAGAAAGTTCTTTTGGATTCATCACATAGGTTTTTGATATTCGACATTTCGAACCAAACCAGTGTGGTCCATCATCAGGAAGAATATTATAACGTAAATTGTAGGTTGGGAAAAGACTTTTTAGAACTGAGAGTCACCCTCAGACTACAAGAGGATAAGACTAGTACCCATCGAAATGTTTGTGGAGGTAGGTTTATGAATGGAGGTCAAATGGATAAAACTCAATACAAGAATGTTTTAACATAGAAACTGGACAAGAAATGCATAGGGAAATGAGGTCCTCATTAACTTTAGTCAATGGTTTAATGTTAAAGGTGAGCAGAGGGAAGACTTGGTGAGAAAGGTGAACAAGTCTACCATGGGCATCTGGATTTCAAGCATCTTGGTGAAGAAAAACATAGTCATAAGAGCACTATTGGACTTAAGTTTCAGACGTTGAAATATATCACAGTAACATAATAATCAAACCTCCATTACTACGCGACTACGAAAACTCGTCTGGATCCTCCATGCATGAGAATTTCAACATAAGAAGAAACACAATAACAAAGAAAATGACTGAAACTGGTCACAACAGTACTATAATCAAACCTACATTACAATACGACTACAAACCTCGTCTGGATCCTCCATGCATGAGTGTTTCAGCACAGATTAAACAGGATGATGAAATACACTGAGTTCTAATAATGCAAAAGTCTCAAGTCTCATAGAAAACTAGAGAACAACTCTGTTATCAAAATATTAAAAAATACGGAGCTATTCTCAACTATTTGATGACCATAACAAAATATTGAATTGATCTACTTATACTCAGATCAGTCCACAACTAATAGGAGTGTTATCTGACCATCCCATTCAAATATTTACATCTTTTCATCCTTCTGTCAAACTGTGCATGTATCATTCTGTTAGACGCAAGCTCAGATCAACATGGGTCTACAGGAAAAAACCGTCCATCGTGGTACCTCGGGCTAATATTTCTGTCTCCATGGACAGGCCCTTCATGCCTTCTACTTATGGAGTGATATGAGGTTTCAACCACCAATCCTTATTTGATTAACTAATTTCTCATTGGGATCAAGATGAGGCTTAATTCCTAGGGGGATTCCATGTAATGCTCTCGGATTTGATGCTATATAAGAACATGATTACGAGGCCGTCAAGGGTGGTTTGGATCTACACCACTTTTGCGACCACAATTCACCACTTTCTTCCATGTAGCACTTTATCTATACCACAATTTTGATTGTTGGACCACTCAAGGATTTTAACGCTCGAGAAAGTAGCATCCCTGCAATGAAGCGTTGCCATTGATCTAGTCACGGTCCATGATTTGGGCGCCTCTACTAATTTAGCACCCCTGCTAAATTTTGATCGCCTACCAACTTTATAAACTATTTAATTATGCCTAGAGGAGGAGCCGATTTTGGTGCTAGGGAGTTTTGATGTTGAACAAGAATATTTCTCGGAGAATGGATTCTCGAAGCTGACGTGGTGACTTGAAGTCACTGTGCTAATGTATCGGGGAAAGGAGGGTGACACACATCACTTGGAAACAAGTAGATGATATTCCCAAAGGTGCCTGGACTGAGTGCTATGTTTCAATGTTATGGATAGGTGGAGAAAGAACTGAAACCCATAGTAGAAGCACTTTGGGAATTGGAAAACAAGGAGGGAGCAAGAACGCCGAAGCTCCGGAGTCTGGAGTAGATCTGAGCTACTGGATCTGGGAGGACACACGATAGAGATCCATGCACTCTTGGAGAATGTGTTTCGGAGGAAACCAAAAATAGAGGATCCAAAACTCCCAAAACCCTAAAAGGAGAAGAAAATTGTGACCGTCCATTGGAGATGAACATGCGTCAGAGATCCGCGTACTCGAGAGTGAGGGGAAGGAGGATCTGTTGACCAAGATTTTTCCAGAGAACCAAATATATATGAATATGAAACCATGGTCATTGATGGCCTATATGTGTGGCAGATATCTATGTATTCTGGGAAAAACATTTCAGAGAAAATCGAGAGAAGTGTCAAAACACCCAAAAAACGAAATGAAAAGTAAATCGTGCCCATCTGTTAGAGGACACATGACACTTCATTTTTAATTCCAGGGATTATATCTGGCACTAAACCTTGTGAAAATTTATAATTATAAATGCTCGAGGGTTGCTAATATGGACTTCATAGGGGATATCCGCCGTTGAAAATTGCTTGTTTTGAGCCCGCAATAGATTTCTTTGAGTGTTTCAGTTTGTGCTCATGGATGCTTCCTGTGTAAACAAGGACTTGGATGACTTGTTTTTGGATCAGTCAAAAAAATGACCAGTAATTCGAGATAAAATTATAATGACTTCTCTTCCTTATTCAAGAAAAACATAAAATCTTCAGACCAAGACTTGGTCAGACAAGACACCAAGGGAAACTAGGTCATCAACAAAGGGTGAAAACAACTTTATCAGTCAGAGGAAAATATTCTAGGGCTTGGTAGTGCAAAAGAGAGAGAGAGAGATGAGGCAAGGGTATAGACTTAGGTATTAACAACAAACACATATGACCCTTGACAAAATCCGCAGAATTAAAAATCAAGCACCACATGTCCTTCTCTAGCAAATAGGCATGTTTTACTTCAGACTTTGGGTTTCGGGAGTTTTGGCACTTCTCCTCTCGATTTTTCTCTGAAGTACTTTTCCCCGAGTACACAGATCTTTGCCGCGTGTTCGTCTCCAATGAACAATCATGATTTTCTCTTCCTTTTTGGGTTTCGGGAGTTTTGGCTCTTCTCTTTTGGTTTCCTCCGGAGTACATTCCTTCGGAGTACATGGATCTTTGTCGCGTGTCCTCCAAGATCTAGTGGCTTAGATTTTCTCTAGACTCCAGAGTTTCAGCATTATCTCTCCCTCCTCGTTTGTGAATTCCCAAAGTATTTATGCTGTAGAGTTTCAATTTTTTTGCCACTTGTCCATCTGGAGTTGACATGTGGCACTCAGTCCAGGCAGCTTTGTGCATATAATCCGCTTGTTTCCAAGACAAGTGAACCCTCCTTTCCATGATGCATCAACACAATGACGCCAAGTCACCTTGTTAGCTTCGGGAAGTCATCAAAGATCCCTAGCACCAAAATTGGTGCCTCCCCAAAGAATAATTAAAGACTTCTAAAGTTGGTGGGAAAATAAATATTTAGTGGTGGCACTAAAATAATGGGACTACCCAGATATCATATTGTGACCAGAACAACGTTCGCACTACATTTTGGGGCCCCAACATGCTCATACATTAAAATATTTGAGCGGGCCAAAATCTAAACCATATCTTTTTTGGGAGAGTGACATGGCAGAAGGTGGTGCATTTCGAGATCAAAAGTGGTATGGTTCCAATGTGATTTCGGAAACTCTGAATTCACGTGCTCATTCAACGCCATACATAATCACAACAAGTGGCTACCCCCTAGTTATCAAGCCTTGTCTCCATCCTGAGGAAATATCAGTTAATGGAAACAAGCCGATAGTTGAAACATCGGGTCACTCCATAAATAGAAGGAAGGGAATCCCTAGCCGAGGAGACAGAGCTGTCAGCTCGAGAAATATTCAAGCATAGTCCAATAGAGAAGGTACACATGTGGAAATCTTTAGATGGGATGGCTAGATCAAATCACACTTCTAGAAATTGTGAATGGATCTGAGTATACATAGATCAATGTATGAATTTGTTAAGGTCGTCAAATGGTTGAGCAGAGCTCCCTTATTTGTAATATTTGATAACAAAGTTGTTCTCTGGTTTTGTATGATACTTGAGACTTTCACATTAATAGAAGTCAAATTCTTTTATCACTTGTTTAAACTGTGCTAAAACACTCATGCATGGAGGATCTAGACGAGGGTTGTGGTTGTATTGTAATGTAGCTTTGATTATAATGTTGGTTGAACCTGGTCCAATACTTTCCCTTTGTTATCTTATTTCCCCTTATGTTGAAATGCTCATGCATGGAGGATCCATATGAGTTTTTTTAGTTGCATGGTAATGGAGGTTTGATTATTATGTTGTTGTGACATTTTTCAGTGTCTGACACTTGAGTTCAAGAGTGCTCTTATGCTTGCATTTTTCTTCACCAAGCTGCTCAAAGGCCGATGCTCATGGAAGACCTATCCACCTTTCTCACTAAGTCTTCCTCCTGCTCACCTTTAAACTCAAAACACTGACTGAAGTTAATGAGGATCTCATTTCCCTATGTATTTCTTGTCCATTTTCTATGATTAAAACATTCTTGTACTGTGTTTTTTCCATTTTACCTCCACTCATAAACCTACCTCCACAAAAATTTTGATGGGTGATGGGATTATCCTCTTGCAATATGAGGGTGAATCTCAGTGCTAACATTTTTGGTTCCATTTACGGGGACAAATTAAAGACATTTCCCTGGGATTAAATGACAAATATATTATGATTCTGAAGGTGCATAAAAAATCAGTACCTTGAAGATTGCAACTTGCACCTGGCGACTCCACTATTTCACTTGTGGCTCCTAAAGGAAGACACACGAGGTCTACTCCACAACTACCTCTGGAAACACCTAAATATGACCCACAAAACATTATCAAGAAAGGAAATACCTTTGAAGAAGGGATTTCAACTGTTGTACCAGGTGATTCTGGTAATTTAAATGATTCTTCTATTAAAACTCCAACAGCTGCATCTAATTCTCCTTTTATACCATCTGTTGGAGTTTCCAAAAGTTTAAATTTTGGAAGTTTTCTTGTTGAATTCCCCCCTTCTAGTCTTCATTTAGAAAGAGAAATTTTTGACACCCCTGTTTCGCTTGATATTGTAAAGTGGTTTAGACCCAGGAGCTTAGAAGATTTTCCCACTTTGGGGTTTTCTACTCCCCCTCCTATCAAATTTGTTGTAACTAAAGAGGGGGAAAAATATTTTCCTTTGAACCCTATACCATTCTCCTCCAACACTCAGTCACTTCCTCTTTCTCCTAGAAACATACATGCATTCGTACCTACCCAAACTCCATCTTCCCCTTGTTCTCCTACAATTCACATCCCAATGGTAGGTGCTAATCCTCCTAGAAACATAATGGATGCCACCATGGCTACTAGGTATGGCCCTATTGTTTTACCTCAGCCTATGAATTCCATACCAGTCAGAGATTACCTCAAGTACATGCCCAAATTTACAGGGGAGGAAGACATAACTGTAAAAGAACACCTTTCAACTTTTTATAGTTATGTAGACAATCTTAATATTGAAAATGAAGATGTATGGATGAGAGTTTTTTTATAGAGCCCTGATGGTGAGGCTAGAAAATGGTTTATGGGCTTGAATCCTAGATCTATTGATGGTATTGAAGCTCTGGATGATTCGGTCTTGAGACATTGGGGGGATAAAAAAGATTTCCTTTACTATATTATAGAGTTTGGGTGACTTAAGAGAGGAGAGGGGGAATCTGTTTCATACTTCTCAAAGAGATTTAATAAGATGTACAATAATATTCCCACTAAAATTAAGCCTACATAAACCTCTGCCAAGATTATTTATGCTAGTGATTTTGACCCTGATTTTTTCCTCTTCTTGAGGGAAAGAAGAGCTACCTCCTTGGATCATATGCAAGATGCATCCATTGAAGTAGAGTCCAATATATTGGCAGTTGAAAAACTTAGGTGTAAGGATGACAGAGACAAAAGAAAAGTTAGGTTTGGAGCTTCAACCTCTTTTTCCTCTGTTGCCCACCCCCAAGTGGATGAATTGACAAAATTGGTAAAATCACTTTCTGCAAAACTGGAGAAATTGAAATTCTAAGGGAAACATGGCTATAAGAAAACCTAGAATGCTGATAACAGGAGTAATTTTAGAAGACCAAATAATTTCCCTCAGATCATCAAAAGAGATCAAAGAAATAGGGATAGGCATGATAAAAAAATCATGTCTCCTCTCCAAAATAACCTTGTTACTGATGAAGAAAGAGAGGAAGAAGATGTTGGTCCTAAAATCCATTTTCTTAGTGGCACCTCTTCATCCTCTCATTTGACTCAATATGCATATGAAGAGGCTCTCATGGGAAGCCAAATAAATTATTTGAGCAAAGGGAAAAAGACCAGTGGAAATTCAAATAGATATAACCTAAGGTCAAAGAAGAAAGAGGGAGAGCCTGACATTCTTGATAAGCTTACTAGAACAGTGAATCTTGCTAAGGATGTGGAAGCTAGAAGCAAAGAAAAAGAGGCACAAAAAACCCAGGCAATGGTTAATATCCCTATCCCAGAAGTGAAGGATATTTTGAAGCCTCCCTCCTCTTTTATCTTTGAGAATGAGATTCAAAATATTAAAATCCCTGTACCTTTTTAAGAGCTAGTTAAGAACGAGGATTTCAAAAGGTACCTTTCCAAAATGTTGCATATTGAACCTTAATATCATCCCACAGACTTAGTCAACCTCCAAGATGAAAAACCACCTTTCATACTAGGGCCTTTGGTAGAGGATAGGGATGACGCCTCCCCTCCTTTCTATACATCATTGAACATTCATGATAAAGTGTTGCACAACTATTTGATGGATTCAAGGGAATATCACAATATCATGCCTAAGATTGTCATGGATGAGATTGGGTTGGAGGTTAAAAAAACCTACCATAAACTGTATTAATTTGATTCCGTTAAGGTGAAGTGCCTTAGGGTTATCAAATACCTAGCTTTTTCCTTGTTCTAGTTTCCAATGAAGAGTGTTCATGGATATCATGGTGGTTGATGCCCCCCCTGAGTTTGGAATGCTCTTGTCTAGATCTTAGATCAAAATACTGGGGGGAACTCTGTAGATGGATATTTCATATGCCACTATTCCTGTGTTTTGGGGAGAGCATATAAGACTTTATAGGGAAGCACACCTTGCTTACATTATCGGTGATGAAACAAATCCAACCAACCACCCCATTTTTGCAGTGGATATTGATTTAGGAACTAGTATGTTACAACTCACTAATGCTCCTCAAACACTTATTAAAATAAAAAGGCATCCCATCACCTCTTGTGAATACAATCCTCCCAATACCTCTATTTGGATTTTTGTTTTATGGAGTCTCTTCTAGGGGAAGTGATGGTGCTAGGGTAGTTTCGTTTCCCCTACCCAAGATACCATATCTCTGTCTTATAAGCTTGAATTTAAAGCAACAAACAATGTGGAAGAATATGAGGAACTTGTTTTAGGTTTGAGAGCTGTCAAAGACATGAATATTGAGGATATAACAGTGTTTAGAGATGCTGAGTTAATTGTTCATAAAATCAGAAATATGTATCAACATAAGTACCCCATGTTAAGGACCTACATAAATGAAGTCTGGGATCTTGTTGATATTTTGTTCCTAGATTTTAATATCTCATTTGTTCCAAGAGAGGAGAACACTATGGAATATTCCTTGGTTGTCTCAGTAAGTAATTTCAGGGTCCCTTTGCCCCCTAAGCTCATGTATGAGGTGGAAGTAAAATATAGGCCCTCTATTCCTGACAATGTCAAACATTAGAAAGTTTTTGAGGATGATCTTGAGATAACATGATTTCTTGATACTGTGAATGAATTTTCTGATTTACATATTGATCAAGATCAAAATACTGAAGAAATCCCCATGCTGATATTTTTCTGAACAAAATTGTTGACCATCATATTGTTCAGTTACCTAGTAACCATATCCCAAAGGGATGTTTCCCCTTGGAGAGATTGTTTGACATAAATGACATTGTTGTAAAGGTTAAAGGTTAAACTGAAGATACTTATGTGACTGAAGCAATTTACGAATAGA
The DNA here is from genome assembly GCA_009831015.1 of Picea engelmannii. Taxonomy (NCBI): domain Eukaryota; kingdom Viridiplantae; phylum Streptophyta; class Pinopsida; order Pinales; family Pinaceae; genus Picea; species Picea engelmannii. Next base: position 215,994 of record ML789002.1, read on the forward strand.
GGAAAATCCTAAGTATGTTAAATTTTCTAGCAACTTGTCAAAGGAACAAAGGGCTGATTATGTTAATATTTTAAAGGAGGTTGTTGTTGTGTTTTCCTGGAAATATGAATATTTGAGGACATATGAAACAAACATCATGGAACAAAAAATCCTTTTGAAAGAAGAGGAGAAACCTTTCAGGAAGAAACTCAGATATATAAATCCCATGTTGTTTCCTATTATGGAAAAAGAAGTGAAGAAGTTGTTGGATGCCTAGATCATCATCCCCTTGAGATATTCAGAATGGGTGGCTGACTTGGTGCCTGTGAGGAATACAAATCGGGAAATCAAATTGTGTGTTGATTTCATAAATTTGAACAGAATCTCCAAAAAGGATAACTACCCCTTGCCAAAGATGGAGTACATTTTGCAGAGAGTAACTGGTTCATATAGGATGTCCATGATTGATGGATTTTATGACTACAATCAGATCTCTATCTTGCCGGAAGTCAGAGAGAAAAAAAACTTCATTACTCCTTGGGGTACATTCATGTATGAAAAAATTCCCTTTGTATTGATTAATGCAGGAGCTATGTTCCAACAAGCCATGGAAATTTCCTTTGTTGGGGAGAAAGAAAAATTTGTAGTCATCTATCTGGATGACATTATAGTATTCTCAAAATATGAGCAAGAGAATTTTAATCATTTGAATAAGGTCTTCCTGAAGTGCAGAAGGTTTGGTCTCTCTCTCAATCCGAAAAATTATTTGTTTTCTATGAAGGAGGGTAAATTATTGGGGCATATTGTGTCAGAACAAGCATTAAGAATTGATCCAAACAGAGTAGAAGCCATCCAAACCTTATCTTTTCCCATATCTAAGAAAGACATTCAATCTTTCTTGGGTAAAATCAATTTTCTGAGAAGATTCATTTCTAATTTTGCCGAGTTAGTTAAGCACATTACAACCATTCTTAGAAAAGGAAACGAGGTGAGGTGGAATGTTGAGTCGATAAATTATTTTGGCCAAATAAAAAGGGCTTTGACTGAAGCACCTGTTCTCATCAACCTTGACTATTCTAAGGAATTTCTTATATTTTCCTTTTCCTCTTTTGACACATTGGTTGTTATTTTTCTATACAAAAATACAGAGGGGTTAGAACAACCTATTTCCTTTTTCAGCAGAGCATTGAGGGATGCATAAATGAAATATGATATTATGGAGACGTGGGCATATGCTTTGGTCAAAGCCCTCAATTATTTCATAATGTATGTTCTGCATTCAAATATAGTTTCATATGTTCCCTCATCCTCGGTAAAAGAGATATTGATCCATCCTGACATAGATGGGAAGAGAAGAAAATGGATTGCTAAAATTCTATAATTTGACCTTGAAATGAAGCCCACTAAATTGGTAAAAGGCCAAGGTTTATCCAGACTACTAGCTGAATCAAACTGCAAGGCTTTATGGGTTAATTTCATGAACATAAACTTAGAAAATCAACAAGCTAAGATTGTTGATGAATACTCTCATGTCAGTCTCAACTTGGCAGAATGCACCTAGTATAAAGATATCATACATTTTCTAGAGAAGTTGTGACCTCTTGATGGCTTAGACAAAAACAAAGTAAGATCTTTGAAGATCAAAGAAATGAAATATTGTCTCATTAATTAGGTTTTGTATTGGAAGGATCCTCTAGGATTTATTTTGAGATGTATAGATCCACAGGAGGCCCAAAAAGATATGACTGATTTTCATGATAGCTTATGTGGGGGACATCATTTCTGCAGGACCACAACTTATAATATCCTCAGAGATGCGTATTTCTGGCCCACCCTTTTTACCGATGTTTGTGAAAAGATTAGATCTTGTGTCAAATGCCAAAAAAATTCTAGAAAGCAGCAACTCAAATATTTCCCTCTGAAACCTGTGGTGGTGTCTGGATCTTTTAAATAGTGGGGTCTTGACCTCATTGGAGATATCCACCTAGAATAAAGTGGTCAGCACAGGTGGATTTTGACTGCCACTGATTAATTCACCAAATGGATAGAATCCATTCCTAATAGAAGCTCTTCCCATAAGGTAATCATTATCTTTCTAGAGGATATCATGTCCAGATTTGGTTGTCCAAGAAGGATCGTTACAGAAAATTTTGCCTCCTTCAAAGCTGAACCATTGATCAGGTTATGTGAGAAGTATGGGATTACATTAATCCATTATACTCCTTGCTACCCTCAGGGAAATGGTTTAGCAGAGTCCTCTAATAAGAGCCTCATAAATATCATCAAAAAATTGTTAGAAGACAACAAGAAATCCTGAGACTCAAAGCTGAAATTTACATTATGAATTGACAAAGTCACCACAAAGAGGTCACTGATTGTTTCCCCTTTTCATATTGTATATGGGGTTGAGGCTATTGTTCCTACTTAGCTTGTCTTTCCTATGGAAAAATTCCTCCAGGAATACTAAGGATAACCCGATTATATGTTCAAGAGGATACATTAGCTAGTAGAAGTATAATAGACCAGGGAGAAGATGCTTGATAAAGCTAAGGATCATTAAAAAAAAAATGAGGCTTTGACAAGAGGGAAAGAAAGGAATATTTTCAGCTGGGCGATCTAGTGCTCAAGTGGGATTCCCCAAAGCAAGACAAAGGAAAACATGGTAAATTCGAAGCCTTATGGATTGGTCCCTTCAATATTTTTGAGGTATTTTCAAACAACACTTATAAGTTGTAGAACTTGGAGGAGTCCGAAGTTTTTGGTGGCCCTGTCAATGGGCACTTTCTGAAAAAGTATTTTTCTTAAGTCATGATTGGATTTCAACCATTGTAATTACCACTTTTTTTTATTTCTATTTTTTAATAAGAGACTCCATGACCCAAAAACTAAGGCACTGGAACTGCATGTTCTTGGAAGCTCACAGGGAGCATGCCATCCCTTGTGGATCCAATGTTATCACATGAAGTTTTCAAGGGTTGTATGTGTTTTTGTTAATAACTAAATCTGTACCCTTGCCTCATCTCTCTCTCTCTCTCTCTCTCTCTCTCTTCCACACCACCAAGTTGTTATTGGATAAATCCATAGGTGCGGACACTAATCGATCTCCCTAGATCCACCTGGATCTAGAACAAAGCAAGATAGAACATGACTCTTTCCCTAGATGTTGACCATTGAATTAAATAGGAGGTAAGAAAAAATAGCATACCTTATTATCACTTCCTATGGTCTTTGTTTCTCCCACTTCACTCCAATTCTCTTGTGTAGTCAAGACCAAGACAACACAAACCAACCAAAGTGAAGAAAGCACAATCTATTCAATAGTCAATCTATGTATATGATCAAGGAATTATACAATAAAGTGGAAATAACTTTATGGGAAAGGGACATATTACTGTATCATATTAATGGAAAGTAAATATTACAACCTAAGCCTTGATGTCACAAAATTCCTTTCGATGGCCCTTGCCTCCGACACACACACTTGCTCACTTGCATGAAGGAGATCAACCCCTTTGGATAAACTTGCTAGAGTCTTCAAGATGCTGTAGCTTCATTCCTTCACACAATTCTTTCACTAATTCTCCAATGAATCTTGCTTAACCTTGCTTAACCTTTTCCATGAGAATTCCCTCAATATATAGGAGAGAATGAATTAGTTACTTGGATAAGAATGATCCCAAAATATAAGGAAATCCAGTACTAGGATAACCATTCGAATTCCATCTCATCCTTCTAGAAGATTCCCTTCTAGAAGCATCGATAATTCATCTTTTTCCTTGCTTTAGAAAGAGTTCGCACCCTAGAAGTTCAACACAGTGCGAACTTCTCGCACCCTAGCTTAAGGCAGCCTGCGAGAATCATGCATTCTCGCAGGCAAATGTACTAGCAGCCTGCGAACAGTCTTCAAAAATGAGTTTTCTGGAAGAGATGAAAATAATTTTTTTCTCAGGAGAAAGTTCTTATGAAGAGCCTGAGTACACCATCATTAATACATCATCACGATGACAAAAATCATGGGTAACAGAATTCCCCCCAAAGTATGAGGTTGGAATCAGTGACAATCGATAGACTTTGTAAGATGCATGTGTGTGTCGGGAACCAGGAGCACACCTAATCGGAAACCTGCGAACAACCAAGCATCTGCAGACTATCATATATATCAATTCTGAGGTAGGAATTCCCATACTTAGATCACAGACTGATGACATTATAGACATGGGTCATGGCCACCAATCATACACTGTGGATCCATGCCGTCAAAATATATCATAGCCACCAGAATACACTGTGGATCTATGCGAGAAATTTCAAATCAAGATGACATAGCCATGAGACATACACAGTGGATCTATGTGTCGCAAATTATACATACCCCATCGCAACCTGGATCACAAAGATGATATCCAGGGTCTTCAATCTCGTCGCCCAAAGTATGAATCTAACCATGTGATTACATGTGTTGAAGTCGAACATGGTAGAAACCACTTTATTACCAGTCATTGATGAAACCGTTAACAAGTGAAAGGGAAATCACCATTGATGTCAATGACTCCCAAGGTACCATAGTACAATCCATCGAGTGTGAATAAATGAGTTGAAGTTGAACATCCGATGGAATCTTTTGATCAGGGGTCAATGATGTAAACCCACTGTTGAAAGAGAGGAAACCTGCCATTGAGGCATGCAAGATCCAAGGTACCAAATAATTTCTAAGTCTTAATTCCGGATAATGAGTTGAAGTCGACGGAACAAAAATCGTCACAGGAGGGCCTTGATGTATCCCCCATCAATGACATGAAATGAGTAATAGATTTTGAAGGTGAAACAGAGTATGATGTGAATTGGACTGGACAAAGGGAAGGTCGACACATAGAGAATGGATAACTGCAGATGGTTGACTCAATATAGGTTTCAGATGGACTTCTCTTGAACATATGAACAACATGACCAATGATTTGGCAACATTGACTCAAAGACGACACAGGGAATGACCTTGTAATAAATTGAATGAGAGACAAATGGATTTCCCAAACTGACTTCAAATGATGAATAGGAGGTTTCATGTTCAAGAGCAACACTTACTACCAATTAATACGAAAATGAAAACATATCCCTTTCCCAAATTTTCCCTCACCATTTCTGGCGAGTACCTCTTTATTTTTACGCAAGATTGAGGAGGATAACATATGCTTGTTGATGTAAGCTCATCCTTTGGACGAGTCACTCAGAGTATGTTTAACGAACCCTAATAAGGAGTGGTTCGGTCCCATTACGGGTCTGTCAATGTTTGTTTAACGAGTCCAGAGATAGAAAACTCGAAGGTTTTTCAAGATTATAGAGTTTGGAAAAACACTTAAAAGAGAACTCTCTCAGTTCCTTTTTCGTAAAATAGTCTGAATGAGACCAAAAAAGAGATAAATTATCACTCACCAGATGCTTACTTCAAATAATTTATCGAGCGTGAAAATAGCAAGGTCGCTCGACGATCTTTTCATGTTTAGAAAGTCTGAAAAGAGCTTAAAGAGGACTCTAGGAGGTTCCTTTTTTGTATAACCTTGTTGAGCCCGAAAAAGTGATAAAAGTATGCTCGATCACGTTCTCATGTATTTACGAGTGCAAGAACGGACAAAAATGACGCTCGAGGTTTTATGTAAAAACCATAAAAAACAATCAAAAACTCGCGATAACAAAGAAAAACATATCCGTATCCCGGTATTTGATCATCAAAGTCATCACACCTGCAAGAATTACACTCAACATGACATTAGGGATTAGGGTTTAATCGATAAATAATCATAAAAAACCAAAATGATATAGTAAAAGTAAATAAAGGGAGTAAATACTCTTTTTACCACACCATTTTTACATTTCCACTATTGAGCTCAAAAAACCCCTCTTTTACCCTCCAAGTTCGGCGACAGATTGCGGGAGCTACGAGAGACAATTCAGTGAGACGTCTATGACAATTAGGTATGCTCTTCGTCCTTAACACTTTCATGGTTTAATTTGGTAATTTCATTGGTTAAATTTGCATTTTTAAGTTGATTTTCAAAGCTCTACATGCGCACTGCCATTCTCATAGGCAGGCCATACGAGGCCTGCGAGAATGAGGCATTCTCACAGGTGAGCCTAAAGCCACCTGTGAGGTTCTTGCACTGTGCACACAGGGTACCTGCGAGAACTGCAAATCCTAATTTTTTTTTAAATTTTTATCCAATAAAAAAGATCCAAAGCATGAAAAAAGTTGTTAATCCTCTTATTGTGCTCCTTTTGCAGATAATTGGCCATCAACATGGTGCTTGAGTGGCGTAAAAGGGAACATGAAGAGGATAATGCAATGGATGAAAATAATCCACCTACCATAGCTTCTTTGAGAGACTGTGGGCTCTTGAAGTACTTTAGCATACCGGGCATGAGGGCCCAAGTCAGACTATTAGAGTACTTGGTACGTATGTGGGACCCTGATCAACAAGTGTTTCATGTGGGGGTCCACACACTCTCCTTATAAATTGAGGACATTTAATTTTTGACTGGTTTGTCACGGCGAGGGTACTATGTGAGCCTGACAGGTAGTAGAGGTGGCGGGCTAAAGATGAGTGAGTACTGCAATTTACACTGCACCCCCAAGGCTGAGAGAAAGAAAGGAAAAGTGGCTATCTGGGGGGTACGAGACTTGACCCTCCGTACTATCCTTTTCACTATAGCTCGGATGGGTGGGATTTTTTCTCCTCATATGGCATTACATAGTTACTTCCAGTATGCTATTGAGTGTACTGAGCCTTGAGTGTTCAACTGGGAAGATGTTGTGCTGCGTAGCATAAAAAAGAAATTAACTAAATGTAGGCGGGGCGACCTGAAGCAATTCGGGTATGGATCTTTGCTGGTATCCTTCTTCCTTGAGCGGGTCCCATTACTGAGGCTACAGGTGGAGTGGAATTTACCAGCTCCCAGGGATCCGCAGATGCTGAGATGGTGTCCGCTCATGGCCCGACACGTAGCAGGATCGATCATCAAATATGATGATACTTTCTTTGACTGGCTTCAACCACAAATGTTGATGGTTGATGACTACAGTTATGTTGGGTTGGATTTATGAGGAGATCCGGATTTGGTATTACCAGAGGATTCTCAGTGGGGGGACCTTGGTAAGAAGTACACACATTTTCTCTTTTTTAAATGTTTTTGAATTTTTATCATATTCAAATGTTTTTGTTTTATATTTTCATCCAAAAACTAATACAAAATCGTTTGTTGATAACACAGATGTTGGACCTTACAGACCTCCCGGCACTTCTCCCATCCAGTGGTGAGGAGAGATAGCAACAACACCACAGTTTGTCGAGGATTACCAAGTGGTGGAACCGAATCTAGAGGGCCTGACTGCAGACATTCCAGACATGACTCTGGAAGAGGTTCCACGACGCGATCAACATCATACTATAGGGGTATCATCATCTATGAGTCAACTACTCCGTAGGGTTGCTAGGGAAGTCGTGAGTTACCATGAACGTCATCCATGATGTCACTTTTTGTAGAAGCTATGAGCTTCAGATTTTGACATTTTGGTCTTCAGACAAAATTTTTGTAAAAAACTCTTTTGATCGTTATATATACAGACGAATTCTACTGGTTTACTTTATATTGTGTGAATTTTGATGTGTTTTATTTATAAATGATTCAAATGTCTGTCCAATACATAATTAGCCAATGCAGTTGTTAATGTATTTAGACATCTAGGAATATGCTGATATTCAATATGATCAAAATAACGTTCCAAGAGGCGAATTCGCAAATACACCTGTAACAAAGTAGATATTATTTAACTATAGCACTACAAGCTGCGAGTCAAGTCGCACAACCAAATGACGAATTCCGAGCGATATAGCATCAACCAATAATTCAATAACGATGTTATACTCTGTAATGTTGTTGGTCGCACGATAGAGGCACACACCTCGTAAAGATACAAGTTCATTTGTTGGGGCATAGATTGCCCACTCAACAGAAGCAAGGCTCCGAGTACTACAACTAGCACCATCAGCGAAGCCAATATAGGGTAGCAAAGACTCCAACATCTGGAAATCAAACACAACATCACATAAGGGCAGAGACCAGATAACGACAAAAGAAAGCTATAGTAACACACACAAAGTATGATACATTAAAATACAAGTACTTGTGCACAGATGATTTATGAATAGTACTTCTTCAAGTACAACCCTATATTGGGTTCACTCAAAGGGATACCATTGTAATCTACCAACTCATATGCTCCCTTTTCCAAAACTCGACGAACAAGATAAGGACCTCACCACATGGGTTCGAATTTCCCATCTCCTAACACATCTCGATCTTGTTCATAGAGAAGAACAAGATCACCTTCGGAGAAAACACGAGGCTTGACATGCTTGTCGTATTGGGCCTTGACACGTTTTTTCTGGGCTTCTATTACTAGAGTGGCGTCACGTCGAGTTTCATCTAATCGCATAAGATACAATAGATGTTCTTCTTCAGCAGAAGTGTTGGGTAGGAGTTCAACAACTAGCTTCAGAGAGGGTATCTCGCATTCTATAGGAAGAATGGCTTCCACACCATAGACTAACCGAAAAGGCGTAAACCCAGTAGCGGACTTGACAGATGTCCGGTACGCCCACAATGCCGAAAACAACATTGTGTGCCAACTTGTTTTATGAATCCCTATCATCCGTCGAAGCATAGTTATGAGAACTTTGTTGATCACTTCGACTTGACCATTAGCTTGTGGATAATAGGGTGTTGAGTTATCATGGCGAAGACCCAACTTTTCCATAAGTTCAGACATCATAAAATTCCTAAAGTGGCTACTATGATCAGTAACGATAGCTTGGGGAACACCAAAATGAGCTATGACGTAATTAAAAGGAAACAATGCTGTGTTCTTTCCATTATTGTCAAATGTCGGCATCGCCTCGGCCCATTTCGTAAAGTAATCAATGGCTATAATGATGTAACCATGCCCCCCAACCGAGTGAGGGTGACATGTCATGAAATAGATGCCCCATTTTGCAAAAGGACCAAATGAGACCACAGGATGAAGAGGAGCAAGATGTGACCGAATTTTCTGATTGTAGGTCTAGCAGGCATGGCATTTCTAAATGGCAGTAATGCAGTCATTAAACAAAGAAGGCCAAAAATACCCTGTGCATAAGATCTTCTGGGTAGTAGCATACCCAGACATATGACCACCACATGCTCTAGAATGGCAGTCATTCAGAGCTTTCTCGGCTTCGTCGAACGTTAGACAACGTCGAAAAACATAGTCAATTCCCCAACAGTAAAGAGTATCCTCGTGGATAATGTATTGACGAGCTTGATAGCGTATGCGATGTCATTTAGTACTAGACAAAGTAGGCCAGAAAGTATGAGTTTGGAGATATATAATGATATCCCCATACCAAATATCATCAGTGCTAATAAAGAAAAGAGATTCATCAGGTAATGAATCAACTGTTACATTTTTCATTGTAGAGTGAGCAAAATCGCATATCAACTTAGCAAAAACTAAGGATTTCTTTGACTTGGCGCAGTCGAATTCCAAGTCAAACTCCTGAAGTATGACAATCCATTTGGAGTATTTTCCCCCTAGCAATTGACGTGTTAAAATGTGTTGCATAGGGTTGCAATGAGAAATCACCGTAGTTTTGCATGAGAGGATATAGTGCCGGAAGCGTTGGACGGCTTGAACGACAGCCAAGGCCAGTTTTTCAACATGTTGATACTTGATTTCAGTTGGTGTGAGACTTCAAATCAAGTGGTAAATAACATGTTCGTCGTGTGCATCATCCTCTTGGATGAGAACCATGCCAATAGTGTAATCCAAGGCAGCAAGATAAAGGAAATAATTGCAATTGTAATCGAGAGGAAAGAGAAGCGGAGCTCGCGTTAGGGACAACTTCAAAGATTTAAAAGCATTGTTGGAAATGGTATCCCACATGAACTCTGAATCTTTCTTTAGTAGCCGCGTAAAACCACGAGTGATCTCGGCGTAATTGGGGATAAAATGACGAAGAAAGTTTGCTTTCCCTTGCAAACTTTGCAAGTGGCGCAGTGTAGAAGGAGGAGGGAGATTAAGGATCGCCTCAACCTTAATAGGATCCACCCGGATCCCGTGACGCGAAACGATAAAACCTAGAAGACGACCAGATTCTACGCAAAAAACGCATTTATGAGGATTTAAACATATATGATAGAACCGACAGTGAACGAAAATGGCTCAGAGGTGGCTAGGGTGATCAACTCTGTGCATAGAATGAGTGGGTAAATCATCCAAATAGGGTTGAATGATATGCTTGATATCATGAAAATCATAAGATATAGCACATTGAAACATTGCGCCAACGTTCTTAAGACCGAAAGGAAGTTTCCTATAGGCAAAAGTACCCCAAGGACAAATAAAGGCAGTCTTATGTTGATCCTCGGGAGCAATGTTAATTTGATTATAGCTGGAGAAACCATCCATGAGAGAGAAGATTTCACTTCTGGCACAGTCATCGACAATCTGGTCGACGAAGGGGGTAGGAAAATTGTCTTTGGGACAAGATTTGTTAATATTCCTATAATCAACACATACACGAATACTGCCGCCATTCTTGTCAATTGGGAAAGGATTGGAAACCCATTCTGTAAGAGCTACCGGATAAATAAAGCCATTTTTCAGAAGTTTTTCAACTTCGAGCTTGATAGCAGCCACTTTACGTGGGTGAACTGGACGAAGGCATTGCCAGATGGGTTTAGCGCCGGGGTATGTCTTTATCTCATGTACAACAATTGTAGGGTCGATACCTGGCATCTCTTCTTAGCTCCAGGCGAAGATGTCATGAAATTATTTGAAAAGAGACGTATAGGTGACTATTTCGTCAGTGGAACACGAAGCACCAATATGAACATTTTCAACAATCCCAGGTTTAATGGATATGTCAATGGGAATCATGGGTGAGATATTACTTAAGTTCCCTTTAGAAAACACATCGTGTGTAGTCGCGGGAACCGTCGAGATGACAACAACGGTCGACGGAGTCAAAATCCGTTGATGGTTCTTAAGAGTGTGTTGTTCTTGAAAGAGTATGGAACGATGATGCCCATCGTCCCAAGGGGTGTCCTCCATGATGGACATGATCATCTTGTCAATGGGAAAAATAACATGAAAAGTATCGGGAGACAACTCATCAAGAGAGGGGGTAGAAGGTGTTGCCGATTGAATGGCCTGATAGGTGGATTCAACCGGACTTAACGACATTGCGTCACCGAAACGAAGATGATCTCCAGGGTCAGGGACTATCCAAGGGTCATGGGACACAGGAAGTTCATGAGGAACGATGGAGATCATGTTGATAGAATAAACTGACGAGCATGGAACATCGGGCAGTGGAATGGGAAAAGTACCCATTAACGAGGAGTCCTTTAAAAGGCCTACACCGACGTTCTCATAACCCGGTGGGGTTTTAGCAATAAATGAAACGTTGCCAGTATGGGTATTAGAATTGAAGAAGGCAATTTGGTCAACGGTAACAACCTTTCCTTGATGAGGGAAATGTACTACATGGAAAAGTGTTGACACAACTGCACACATGGAATCGATCCAGCTGCGTCCAAGAAGACGATTATAATCAAGTGGAGCGTCAAAGACTTCCACTTCAACTTGGACCATCTTACCCTCTAGTGTAATGGGCAATGAAGGAAGAACACCGTAGGGCTTAAAACCAGAGCCATTGAAGGCTTTAAGAGTGTTCTGGGATTCATTCAAAGGAGGAGAGCCAATGGCTTTCCAACAAGCAAGAGACATAACACAAGTCAAGGCACCCTCGTCGATAAAAGTTCGAAAAATGTTTTTGTCGGAGAAAACCACTTGTATTTGAAATGCGAGTTGAGGGGGTAACCTTGGAAGGTGATATTCCAAGTCAAAGACTATTGAATTTGTATCTTTCAGGTCAATTCCACCTATAGCTTTCAACAGTGCCTTTCGTTGTGAAGGACAAGACTGAAGGACTTCAAGGGCTGACATCACTAAAGGTGCCTGGGCCAGATCTTCAACAATGTTGTAGTTCTGGGCCACACGAGCATGAGGATTGAAAGCCAATTTTCATACGACACCCTTAGGGGGGGGGGGTCGCAGAACTGTGTCGAGGCTCGGTCGTTCGAGATGAAGAGAACAATTGGTAGGTGGAGTCGCTGGAGAGGGTTGTACCAAAGCAGGAGGTAAATCGTCAAACTTCTCCTTAGATGGAGAATAATCTTTAGCTCGAGTTGTGAGTGCAACGTTGTTCTTCTTAGAATCACTAGTACACATAAAAACATATGATGTCGTAGAAGAGGAGGGTTGGTTGTGAATGACCAACTGAGACTGTTGTTGAGACGGGAAGGGTTGGGACAAGACAACTGGTGAAGGTGGTTTTGGAGCTCCTTGAAGGAACTTAGTGACCTTAGCACGTCTTGGACAATCCTTCGTGTAATGATCATCACCATAGATAAGGAAAGGATATCATGGTTTTCGCTTATCCCGATCATCAACAGGAGTGGTTTTAGTTTTCTCTGCTTGATTAATATTTTTTCCCTCCTTATTCTTGCCTCTCCCATTTTTAGATTTGTTTTTACTGGCTAGGGTAGATTGGACATCATTTACCTCAGAAGTTTTTCCGGTGGGAGTGGCAGGAGACGGAGCATTTTGAACATTAGAAGAAGCAGATTTAGGGGTTGTGCTTGAAATAGAATGTGATTGGGCTTGGGAAGTACCAATCACACCGTCAGCTGCATGTGAGGCAGCTGGAGTAGTTGAAGTGATGGAAGTATTAGGACGAGGTAATTCAGGTAGTAAATCATAAAGTGTTCCCATTTGCGAATAAACGAGATCAAGATACTGAGCACGACTTATAGCCTGCTCTTCTGTGACAACACCACCCATGGCAATGTCTTTACCAATTTCGTTCACAAATGATTTTGTAAACCATTCTTCTAGTAACTAATCAGGGAGTTCAAGTTTAATGAGACGTCATCTCCTTCGCCACTCATGGATATGATCCGATATATGAGTGCCTTTAGTCTGTTTGAAGGAAGTCAAAATATCGGTCCCGGTATCATAACAGATTGATAACTGGTAATGTGTAAGGAAATCCATAGCTAGTGTGTTGAAATCAGAGAAGAAACCTCGTGGCAATTCGATATACCACTTCGCAACAGAACCGGTAAGGGTTCGTTGAAAAAGACGTAAACGAATAGAGTCATCCATCAACAAGTTGGATGAACACCATAGGTGAAAAGTCATAACGTGATTGTTTGGGTTCTCTCCCACTTTGCCATCGAATTTAGGAATGTCCGATGGAAGCTTGGTTGGAATAACAGGCCATTGGGGAGAGTGACGAATAGGATCATTTAAAATCCTAGACAAATCTAGAAAATCCAAAGTAGCAAGAAAAGGTAACTGTCAATTCACCTGCAGGTACTGGTGGCTTTGGGGTGGAAGCCCTGTCGGCAAACCAGTAGGACCGTAAGTAGTCTATGCATAATGGGAAGACCCAGGCAGATGCAGTGGTGGTTGGAGAGGATAGTAGTTCTCGGAATTGTAACCTTGAGCGGGGACATGAGTTTGAGCATTAGTACCCCAAATAGGATTGGGTATACCTAGATTTGGTTGGCCTATAGTAGGGACAGGAAATTGCTGCCCCCCAGTCATTTGAGGAGGATTTTGTATCATCTGATTCCAATACTGGGCCAAAGAGGGAGGTATATTTTTCCCAAAAGGTGGGGTTGGTCCCCCTATTGTAGGCAGAGTTCCAACCGGAAGTTGTGTCCCAATCAAAGGTTGTGTAGTAATTGGAATGTGTCCGGTAAGATGAGGTTGAATCGTACCACCTTGTCCACCAACGGGAATCTGCAAGTTTTGTGTAATGGATGGGATAGTGCCACTAGGATTAGGATCGCCAGTGGAAGATAAGAAAGGTCTTCCAGAACGAAATTGAGGGAGTGTCGGAAGAAAACCGGGAATAGGGTGTCCAGGAAAATAAGGACCACCTGGAGAACCAGATGGGGTTTGTGGAGGTGTCGGAATAGAAGCATTCAACGCATGGTATCCGGGTGGTAGTGTCAGAGTAACATCGGGCGTTTGTTGTGTGTTTATAGGAGCAAGACCAGCCACAGTGAACCTGGTTGGGACACTTGTAGTATTCGTGAGATGGTCCATTTCGACAGGGAAAGTAAAGTGATAAGTGGTAGTTAATGGTAATGTCTCTAAATTAGACATTTCGAAAATCACAGGTGGATTAATCTCAGAAATCACAGGGGAACCTGGACCAAAAGGGTCCCTTCGGAAAACACCTGTAGACCAAAAAGGATATTGGCCTTCTATGCCGGGAAAAGGCCCAACGGGTGATCCAGAAGATGTAACAACTAATTCTCCGGAAGAATTCAGTCGCATAAATGGTCGCTCAGAACCAGGGTGAAGTCGAAAATCCTCTCGAGTATTGGTAATTCGGAAAGGTTCTAGAGAGTCAGTTCGTTCCACTTGTGGTGTGGTGACGACTGTGACTTCACTTTTCCAAGGAGAGCCCTCAGGTGTACCTGTAGGCAAGGGTTGAGAACCATCCAGATGCTCTGGAGATAAACCATGCATTCTACGTGAACGACGTGGGGGAGCTATTGTAAACGAGTAACAAACTTCACGAATAAAATCCTACGGTCAACTTCAAGAAACAAACAACACGCGCTAGTAAACAAAATCTAGGAAGAAATCACCAGGCAAACAAGACCTTCTAATTTTGAGGCCACTAGTTGGTGATGAAATCCAACATCGCAACAACGAGACGAGAAGGGGCGGGGCTAGGGTGGAAATGTTATGCTGACAACCTTCTTAACAGACTTACACCCTAGTGCAAGCTCCCACACATAATCGTGGGTATACCCTCCAAGGAGCCCGAGTGAGTTTGGTCAACGTCAATTCCAGGTACCGTGAAGACTTTCCCCTCCATAGTCACCTTGGGTAAGAACCTAGAGAGATAGGCCACTAAGGTCATCACCAACAACAATAAAGCCTGGGGGGACAGTCGATGGTCCGATCTACACACAAGGGCAGGGTAGCTAGCCCAAAATCAACTCAAAATGATTCCACTCATCATTCTGGGTATACCTTCGAGTGATCCCCGTAATACGTGTAATCTCTACACTGATATCAACAAAGCAGGGTGAGTAACTCTGCCAATATCAATGCGACCTAGTGTTTGACCCTTGTGTGAGAAGGGCTTCCCAGGACAAGATGTTGCAAATGGAATTTAACAC
>ML789002.1:231325-271692 GCA_009831015.1 Picea engelmannii
GTGTATCTCTCTTCCTACTCCAAAGCACTAGCCTAGCTAAATGTTGGTGTAAAGAGCCCTAGAAAAGAGTTACTAGATAAATTTTATGATTACGCAGTGTTATTAAGAGCTGTTGTTTACTCAAAGGTAACGGAAATGAAACTTATGTTGTATGACTCTGACCCAACAATGCAAGGATGAGAATGAAAAATATCACTTTTCGTTCAATGAATCCTATGTATGGGAGAGAGATAAAGTTTTCCAGATCAACCTTGAACTACAATACAAAGTTTCCTTTAAAATGAAAATACAAACAATCACTTATCAAATGACAACTCTCTATTGTGTCTTTTTCAAATACTTCAACAATCTCAATAATTTGATTTTCAATGTTTTCTAAAACAAAAAGAATATTTTGAAAGAAATTTTTTTTGTCCACTTTTCAAAAAGGACCCTCACTATGACAGCGAGAGTATAGAAAATAAAAAAACTAAATGAAAAAGAAAATAACCCAATACACTCTTTCAATGAAAACAAAAATAAAGAGCAAACTAATGTAATCTTTTCAATTGCAAAAGAAAAGGATCTTTCAAACCAATAAGCAAATGAGAAAAAACCAAGCACTCAACTTTCAACCAATCATTGGTTCTTAACTAATCAAACACACTCAGATTCTGAAGTCAGAGAGAATGTATTTGCCAAGAAAAGCTAAGAAACGAAAGTCAAGACAAAAATGACTAGAAAATCCTTGGAACCCTAAGACTGTTCATGCACGCAAACAAAGACAAGAAATATATCAATCAGTGGTCCAAGAAACTCATAAGAGGCAATCAAACTAACCTGGGCAGTTGGAAATACCAAAACTCAAATCCAAATTTTTGACAAAATGAGTTCGTAGGCAGGCAGTATTACACAGTACGAGAATCACTGATTCTCTCAGGTGACCCTTGAGCAGGGTGCGAGAACCTCGCACTGAAACCTAAAGGCAGAGTGTGAACTCTACCTATTCTCACAGGCTGCAATGAATTACAGTGCGAGAATGCCTGAACATAGTCAAAATTTTGAAAAATGAAGCAAAATTTAAAAAGGCCTCTGGACCCAGAGGGTCTATCAGGATATCTTGAAGACTCAGAGATTGATAAGACAGGAGAAACGTGAAACCAAAGAAAATGGCCACAGACCAATACCAAAAGCCACAAATAAAATGGGATCCTCCCCAGTGGAGTCACCAATTTTGTTATTGGATAAATCCGTAGGTGCGGACACTAACCGATCTCCCTAGATCCACCTGGATCTAGAACAAAGCAAGATAGAACATGACTCTTTCCCTAGATTTTGACCATTGAATTAAATAGGAGGCAAGAATAAATAGCATACCTTATTATCTCTTCCTATGGTCTTTGTTTCTCCCACTTTGATCCAATGCTCTTGTGTAGTCAAGACCAAGACAACACAAACCAATCAAAGTGAAGAAAGCACAATCTATTCAACAATCAATCTATGTATATGATCAAGGAATTATACAATAAAGTGGAAATAACTTTATGGGAAAGGGACATATTACTGTATCATATTAATGGAAAGTAAAGATTGCAACCTGAGCCTTGATGTCGCAAACTTCCCTTCGATGGCCCTTGGCTCTGACACACACACTTGCTCACTTGCATGAAGAAGATCAACCCCTTTGGATAAACTTGCTAGAGTCTTCAAGCTGTTGTAGCGTCATTCCTTCACACAATTCTTTCACTAATTCTCCAATGAATCTTACTTAACCTTGCTTAACCTTTTCCATGAGGATTCCCTCAATATATAGGAGAGAATGAATTAGTTACTTGGATAAGAATGATCCCACAATATCAGGAAATCCAGTACTAGGATAACCATTTGAATGCCATCTCATCCTTCTAGAAGATTCCCTTCTAGAAGCATAGAGAATTCATCTTTTTCCTTTCTTTAGAAAGAGTTCGCACCCTAGCAGTTCAACACAGTGCGAACTTCTCGTACCCTAGCTTAAGGCAACCTGCGAGAATCATGCATTCTCGCAGGCAAATGTACTAGCAGCCTGCGAACAGTCTTCAAAAATGAGTTTTCTGGAAGAGATGAAAATAACTTTTTTCTCAGGAGAAAGTTCTTATGAAGAGCCTGAGTACACCATCATTAATACATCATCATGATGAAAAAAATCATGGGTGACACAAGTCCTAGAGTTTTTCCCTCTAATGAATAAAGTCGTCTTTCCCTTTTGTTGATGATTTATTTTCCCTTAGCGTATTGCCTAACCAATTCCTAACCCAAATATTTTCTATTTTTATCGAAGAAGGATGAACACTCGTCACCATTTTTGTTTAAGTTACTGGTCATTCTATTTTCTCGAGCCCACAACAAGTCGTCCAAGTATTTGCTTACACAGGCAACAACAATGGGCACAAAGTGCAACACTCAAAGCAGTCCATTGTGGGATTGAATCAAGAAAACATGAAGGTTCAGTTTTAAACGACATAGATCCCCTGTGAAGTTCAGATTAGCGGCCCTCAGACATTCAAAATTATAAAGTTGCATGAGGCTTAGTGCCAGAAAGAAGCCCCAGAATTAAAAAAAAAGTGTCACGTGTGCTTCTCCAGTGGACAAGCACATTTTACTTTGGAGTTTAGGTTTCAGGAGTTTGGTGCTTCTCCTCTCGATTTTTCTCCGAAGTACTTTTCCCCGAGTATGCAGATCTCTATCGCGTGTTCGTCTCCAACGAACGGTCATTATTTTCTTCTCCATTTCAGGTTTCAGGATTTTTGTCTCCTCTCTTTTGGTTTCCTTCAGATCACATTCTCGCAAAATGCATGGATCTCTGTCACGTGTCCTCCCAGATCGAGTGGCTCAGATATACTCTGGACTTTGGAGTTTCGATGTTCTCGCTCCCTCCTTGTTTGAAAATTCTCGAAGTATTTCTGCTACATAGTTTCATTTTTTTCGCCACCTGTCCATCTGGCGATGACACATGGCACTCAGTACAATCACCTTTGTTCATATCATCCACTTGTTTCCAAGTGACACGTGGACCCTCATTTCCTTGACGCATCAACACAATGACGTCAGGTCACCTCATTAGCTTCGGGAAGTCGTTCTCCAGGAAATATTATTGTTCGGCATCAAATCTCCCTATCACCAAAATTGGCGTCTCCCCCAAGAATAATTAAATATTTTCTAAAGTTGGTGGGAAGGTAAATCTTTAGAGGTGGCGCTAAAATAATGAGACTACCCAGATCTCAAATCGTGACCAGACCAACAACTGCACTCCATTTCGAGGCCGCAACGTGCTCGGACGTTCAAATATTTAAGCGGGTCAAAATATAAACTGTGTTTTTTTGGGGAGAGCGACATGGTGAAAGGTGGTGCATTTCGGGCTCAAAATCAGTATGGTTATGTTGTAGGTGAATTCCCCTGCGAACAAGTGGATTCCCTCTTGGTCTCTAGACTCCGAAGGCTAAGAAAAAAAGTGCTTAACATGGACACTGACTTCTTTTTAGATCTAATCAAGATAATGAATGAAAGAGAAGGAGAAAGATATGTACCTTATGAATGATGTTTGTCCCTACAAAGTCCAAGCTGAGCTTCGATCTTGAGCTCCTTGATAGGTCCTACAAAAAAAACAAAGATACAATGGGCTTCCTACTCTATTGATATTAGCTCAATCATAGATCCATCTACTATAGACAAACTTATATGGAACAAGCACAAGTTTGAAAGAAACATGCCAAGCATTTATTATATTAATGAGAAAAAGTAAAAGTACTTACAATCCTTTGAATGAAGGTGCAACAGCCTCTTCCAGTTCTCCTTGTCCAACCCCTTTCCTCAATAAATCTCGACTGATTTCTTTGATGGAATCTCACTCATGAGATCATAAGTTTGATGTAATTCTCCAACTTCATTCCCCCTTTCACCATGAGAAGGCCTCTTTATATAACCTTGGAGAGGTCCAACCACTTGAGAGATCTTTTGGAAGATTTGAGGATTCCTCTCCTTCTGTTGAGGATCTCCCCTAAGATCATGCCTTGACCATCTATTCGAATCCAACTACCTTCAGGATTTGGGGGATTCTTCCCTAATTTGCCACAACAAACCCATAATTTTCTCAAAAGAGGGTCGAGCTCCCCCAAAGGGGTGCACAAGGTTCTCAAACACTCCCCAAAGAGGCTCAGGGTGCACCAGTGCTCCCTAACAATGGGTAGGAGAGAGATCCTCTACAAAAATAAGTTTTTAAGTGATTTTTCCAATGGCAAAGGGCTTTTACTTCTTGCCAAGTGATTTTTCTTCTTCCAAACTATCCTTTGAGGTTTCTTAAGTGTATTCATGATGCCCTTATGGGAATGACATAGGAAATATGGCAGCATACTATTTTTGACACTTGCAACACTTATAGTCAAGATGCGAGACTTGTAGACAACATGCGACACTTACAACACTCATAATGACGACACTTGCGACACTATCGAAGTGAGTAATTTTGAGGTGTAACAGATTCCCCCCCAAAGTATGAAGTTAGAAGATGATGATGACTAAATTACTTTGTAGACTTTTTCAAGAAATGGTATGGATGCAGAGAAACTGGAAAAATCTGCACACAACCATTAAACAAATATTATGAAATGTTTCAAAAACCCAAGGCAGGCATACCTATGCTTGAGTGATAAAGAATTTTTAGGTATGGCCGCCATAAAATACACTGTGGATCCATAATTATATTGAAAAAATGGTATAGAAACTGAAGATACAATGTGGATCTATACTCCTGTGACCTGAACTGATCATAGCTACGAAGAATACACAGTGGATCTATGAAATGACAAGACATAGCCACGACCAATACAAAGTGGATCTATGTAACATTATATGTGTCATAGTTCAAGATAACTCCTTCAAAACCTGGGAAAATTACATATAAGAGTGATGACTCAACCCAGGGTCTTCTTACTAATCCTGATGTAGTACGAATCTAACCATGTGAATAGATTTACTGATGTCGAACATGGTAGAAACCACTTGATTACTGGTCAGTGATGTAAACCGTGAACAAGTGCGAAGGAGATCACCATTGATGTCAATGATTCCGAAGGTACTCTATTACATATCGATGAATGTGAATGAATGAGATGAAGTTGAACATCCATGGAATCATCCGATTATAGGTCAATGATGTAAACCCACTATCGGACACAAGGAGGCCTGCCATTGAGGAATGTAGGTCCCAAGGTACTAACTGGTTTCTAAGTCTAGCTCCTAGATAATGTGCTGAATTCAATAGGAATAGACTCACCAAAGGAGGGCCTTGATGTATCCCCCATCAACGACACACAATTGACACAGAGATGTAATTGGTAGATCAAATGAACATGGACTGACACGGGTATTGAAACAAGGTATTTGTGATGTCTGACTCTCGAGGCAGATACTTCCCTATAAAACTGAGGCACATCAGCAGAAATGTGACATGGACCAAAACTTGATAATATAGTGGATGATGTGACTTTCATCAGGTGACCCAAAGGAGTAAACGAAACTCAGAGGATTGGCTCAGTGCAGAGGTTCAATGGATTAAAATGCGTGCAAATACAAAGTGTTGTGTTCAAGGGTGACCATAAGAGTTACTGGTAGTGTTCTCAAAAAACTACTTTGCTTGCTTCTTTCAACTTTTCCCCCATTTAGATAGATGAGTACCTCTTTTTAATTTAATGAGCTCAAGGAGGGTAACACATGCTCGATATGACTCACCTTTAGTAAGTCCCTCTTCCTTTATTTAACGAACTGGAAGAAGTAAGGGTTCAGTCCCATACGAGCCCTTTAATATATGATTGTTTAACGAGTCTAGAGAAGGTAAACTTGGTGGTTTTTCATATTTAGAGAGTCTAAAAAAAACTTAAAGACGACTCCAATGTTGTCCTTTTTCGTAATGTTAGTCTCGCGAGGCCAAAAAGGAGATAAATTATCACTCGAAAGATGCCCTTTCAAACCTTTTAATGAGTGGGAAAGGAAGCAAGATCACTCGGAAATATTTTCATGTTTAGAGAGTCTGAAAAGAGCTCAAAGACAACTCCAAGGGGTTCCTTTTTCGTATATCCATGCGAGTCCAAAAAAGCGATAAAATCCTACTCGGTTACATTCTCATGTTTTTTTCGAGGACGAGAAAGAACAAAGACCAAGCTCGGTATGCCCCCAGCTTGAAAGCTAGTGGATTAACTCCAAAAGGATCATCAAAGGCTGGAGACAAGCCCTCCAAGCTTCAATTCATTCACCGACTTTGAGGTTGTCACCAATTTCTCTATTAGATGGAGAAAAAGGATAAGAGTGGATGAAAAGAAGGTTCAATAGAGGTGACTGTTTCATTTTTTAAAGAGATTGACACAAGAAAAGAACTATGCTCATGGCTCTAGGTTCAATCCCCAGATTGTTGTTTCATTTTTTAACGAGCTTGCCACAAAGAAGAGAAACTATGCTCATGGATTCTTCTTGATCATGGCTTCCAATATAATAACGCTCTGGAAGGATACCATGTCAAGGGACAAAAATCAGTCATGGCTTCCAAGAGATCTTCACTGGATGGAAGAAAATCACTCTGGAAGGAACACATTTCGAGGGCCACGATAGGGATAAGGAGATCAGGCTCCAAAATCCCTACCGAAGAGATCACCATGTCAACTACCGGATCCAAATCATAAGAAGTTGAAGGCATGGGAGATGATGGAAAATCGACATCAGGAGGGGAGATAGACTGGATATCTGCTTGAATTTCTTCACGAGGAGGAAGAAAAGAGGATCGATGATGGCTATCATCCCAAGGTAGCTCGTCAATTCTCAACATTTCCATGATAGATTCATCCAAGGGTAAAATTGGGGAAATGTAATCGATTGTAGACGACAAGGAACTTAACCGTGATTGCATAGAGGAACTGTCGAGTGCCAATAGATGTTGGTAATATGATGAGGGAGAAGTGGGTTGAATAGAAACATATGATGTTTTAGCTGGACTAAGTGGCATGGTTTCACTGAGTGTTTCGAATTCCAACAAACTAGGTATAATCCAAGGGTTAGATGATTCCAAATATTGATAAGCTGTGGTCGAAATCATATCGACAGTGGAAATGTGATGTGTAGTTGGTTTAAGTGGTGTAGGGAAGGAACCCATGAGTCTAGAATATTTCAATAAGCCAACACCAATGCTTTCATACATGATCTTGTGGTCTCCCAAGAAAGGAATATTGTTGGTAGCAGGAGCATGAGCATCGATCGTGCAAAAATCCAACTGATCAACAGTGACAATTTTGACTTGATGAGAAAATTGTACACATCGAAAGACAGACGAGGCAAAGACAGTCATAGCATAAAACAAACTTCTTCCAAGTAACAAGTTGTAATCGAGGGGAGCATCGACCACCTTGACATCAACAATGATAGTGTTTCCACCTAATTGGATGGGCAGGGACTGTAAAATCCCATGGGGATGAAAACCTCACCCATCGAAGGTGCATAACATCATTGGGGATTTTTTAAGTGTTGGTGATTTTAAACCTTTCCAACATGCTAAAGACATGACACAAGTTGAGGCTCCCTCATCCAGAATAGTTCGGTGGATTTGTTGATTGTGAACAACAACATCAACTTGAAAAGAAAGTTGGTGGGAGAGGCAAGACACATAATTGTCTAGGTTAAACATGATATGGTTGGATGACTCAGGATCAACAACACCAATAGCAGCCAAGAGCATTGTACATTGACTAGGGAAGTGTTGTAGAACGTCTAGCGCAGACATAACACACGGTGCTTGAGCCAAATCTTCAACAATGTTGTAGTTCTGGGAGGCATGTGAACTACAATTAAAGGTAGATTTTTGGATAGTGCTCTTAGGAGGGCATAAGATAGAGTCAAATGCAGTTTTCTCAATCTGAAGTGGTCCAGACGGAGGATTAACTGATGGAGGACTAACGGAGGATGGTGATGGATATGGTAAAGTACCGGTACCGCTAGTATCCTTTCCTTTGTCAGGGCTACCTAGTGTGTCATATGTCTTAGAGAAAGTTTTCAAATTAATCCCATTAAACATATAAATATGTGCACTTGTCGAGGCCTCATCATGAGGATGGCTAGAACTGCCCCTAGGAGAGGGGGTTTGAGAAACCATGGATTTCTGCTATGGAAAAGGCTGAGTAAGAATAGCAGGGTGCGAATTTCCCTGGAAACTTTTGGCCACTTCATTGTGATGTGGACAGTCTTGAGTGTAGTGATCATCACCACAAATGATACACAAAAATTTCAGCTTTCATTGTGGCTGCTTTTTGGTAGCAGGTGTTTGAGATGGATTTTTGGGTTATTCATTATTATTAATATTTATTTATTTATTTATTGTCTTATTCTTACCTTCGGATTGTTGTGAAGAGGCAAATTGAACTTAATTCACCTCAGAGATTTGAGTTTGGGGGGAGGTAGAGGAGAGTGTGGTTTATTGGGAAGTAGATTGAATTTTGACAGAACCGATAACACCATCCGCATGAGATGAGGATGACGTCTTGGATGGATCGGTATTATCTCGATCAGAATTCAGAAGAAAATCATACAAAGTACCATATTGTGAATAAACAAAATCTAGGTACTGAGCTCGAGCAGTGGTTTCTTCCTCGGTGACCATGCCACCCATTGCGACATTGCGAGCGATCTGGGGTTAAAAGTGATTTAGTAAACCATTCTGCCAATAATATGTCAGGAATGATTACCTTGATCATTCTTCATCGTCGTCTCCACTCATGAATATGGTCAGAGATATGCACGGAGTTAGTTTGACGAAGGGAGGTCAAAAGTTTAGTACCCGTCTCATAGAGAATAGGTAGTTGAAAGTGCACGAGGAAAGACATGGCAAGGGAATTGAAATCATGAAAATAAGCATGTAGTAGTTCAATATACCAGTTTGTTGCTGAGCCTGTAAGTGTTCATTGGAAAATATGCAAACGTACAGAATCATCCATGATGGAGTTTGATGAACACCACAAATTGAAAGTCATCACATGGTTATTTGGGTCTTCTTCAGATTTTCCGTCAAATTTTGGAATATCAGAAGGAAGTTTAGCTAGAATGACTGGCCAAACCGGTGAATGAAAAATAGGATCATTAGTTAATTGAGACAAGTCTGGGAGATGCAATGTTGCAGGGAAAGGTAACTGTCGGTTAATTTGTGGATGATACTGTTGTGGCATAGGAACACTAGTAGGACCATAAAATGGGTTAGGTGGATAGTTGTAACCAGTAGGTCCTCCTAGATATGGTTGTTGCTGGCCAGGATAAACAATATTTGATGATGGATGAGAAACATTTGCATAACCCGGTGGGTTATGAGCATTATAAGCCGGGTGATTTGTTTGCCCATAAGGAGGATAAAAAAAATTCCCTTGAGGATGGTAAGGAGTAGATCCTGGAGGTGGGTACACATTAGACCCATGAGGAGGATAAGCTTGTTGTCCCTGAGGAATCCAGGTGATGTTTGGGATGTCGCTCAGATAAGGTTGTCCATAATATGTTCCAGAAGGAACAGGATTCAATACTCCTCCTTGTGGGTTATGATATGAATGCCCTCCAATGTGGGGTTAGGTAAAAGTTCCTCCTGAAGATACTCCCTAGGGTTGGGAAGGGTTTACAACAAACAAATGTTTCCCCCCTGCCAGTGGTGGATTAATGACTGGGATATGACTGGAAAAGGGAGGTTTCCCTCCAGGAGGAGCATGAAAAGGGGGTTGTCCCCCGAGAGGGGTAGGCCCTCCATAGAATGATACTCCTCCAGGAGGGATAGGTCTACTAGATGGTCATTTCCCTCCAATCAGTTGTATTTGGTTGGCAAGGGTCTGTATTCTCGGGTGAAAAGATGTCCCAGTAGGATCGTGCAGAACATGTGGAGATATAGAGTGAAAGTTCGTAAAAGCAGGGGTAGGAATTGAAGTGCCTTGGGAATGAGTATAGGTGATGAGTCCAGCAACAGTGGGGTTAATGACTTGATCGATGGGGTGATTCATAGTTTGACCAGATGGCCCACTTTCAACAGGAGGGTCATCAGGATTAAAGGGTTGTCGAAAGGATTCGAAATGCTGATAGAGATCGCGTCTCGATGAAGTCTTCCATACAGAATGAGAAGGTGTGGGATTTGTATCTATTGTAGTGCTAGGATGAACATAAGTCCTATAATCATCACCGAAGGTTGGTTCTGTGGATCCCATATATGCTTCGGTAAAAACTCTCTCTGGTAATCGTGGGACCTCTTCATCTATGATGTTCCCAAGGGAGTATAAACGAAGAAAAATTGGTTCGAGAGGGGTTACTGACACAGATGTAGTGTGAGGAGTGGGATTCTCAACCGTAACCAAAGTTCCTTCTGAGTTATCTAATGGAGGAGCAACAACACTTCCAGCGTCAGATTCATTTTCTACCTCTCCACGGTAGTTTTCTTCTGGAGGGTTAGGAGGTAAGGGTTGGTAGCCTTCCAGAGGTAGCCCTTGCATCCTACATGATCGACGAATACCTTTATCATCTACAGGCTCAATTTTGGAGAATAAAAGTACATGCTGAGAATCTAGGAGAAACTAACAAAAATAAACAACATACGCTAATAAAATCTAGGAATCAAAACCAAGCAAACAAGACTTCTCTCGATGATCATACTAGTTGGTGATGAAATCCAACATTGTGTGACCAATTCAAGATGGGGATAGGATATGGTGGAATAGTTACAATGGAGACCTTCTTAATGGACTTTCACCTTGGTGCAAGCTTCCACACAGTAATTATGGATTTACCCTCCAAGGAGCCCGAATGAGTTTGACCAATGTCTATCCCAGGTACGGTGAGACTTCCCTTCACCTTCACCTCATGTAAGTACCTAAGGATTATGGAAACTAAGGACACCAAATCGCAGTCAACCCCTGGGAGGGTATAGTCGACAGTTTGATCCGAACGTATGGGTAGGATAACAAGTCTGAAATCAACTCGAGAGGCTCCCACACATAATAGTGGGTATACCTTCAAGTGACCCCCAATATACGATCCGACCACTACAAACAATTAAACCACGAAGGGATAATCGTTGTAATTCACTCGAATGTGACCTCGTGCGTAACCCCTGTGTGAGAGGGGGATCCCAGAAAGCCTATACGACAATTGGATTTGACTCTCCCTATCTTAGGATGCTAATGTTTGTTTTGAAAAACTTTGGAGAGTTGTACTCACAGCCTAATCCAAAGTTCTAATCCTAGTCTAATGTTGGTGGAAGATCCTAAAAACAAAAATGTTCTAGATAATTTTTAATTAGTGTTAATTTTATGGTTGTTCTTTACTCAAAGGGTGTATGACAATGAAACTGATGGTATGATGACTCAAATCCCCAAAAATTCACAAGAAGATGATAATAAATATTGTCTTTCGATGAATGGCTATTTAAGGGAAAGAGAGAAAGGTGTTTTCACTATCAAACACTAATATGCAATGTCCTCAATCAATTTGTTTCTCACTCAAATTCGATGCAATGTTAAAAATTTCATAAATGCCTTCTAATATCCAAACCAATCACTAAAATATGTCCTTTTTCTTAGATGTGAATGATAATCAGATGCAAAACTTCTAAATGTCAATCATATTTCAGGATTAAACAATTGGAAGAAAACTTCACACAAAACAAAGACACACTCTCATCATGAAATAGACAAGAAGGACAAAGATAATCAAATTGCATACAAGAACCAAAAACCTCAAACAAAAAAGAGAAAAGATGGAAAGTTGACTTGAAAGATCAAATGAAAAGGCTCACACACCTTTGGATTGTCTCACAAAAGTTTTCACTCAGTCAGATAAAGGAGAAGAAAACAACAAGTTAACTCTAAGTCAGCAAGGACAAAGAGTTATTGCAAAGCAAGGACAAATGTCAAAAATCCAAGAAAGAGATGATGAATTCTCAGAAAGAATGGTGTTTGAAATCCAATATCAATATGGATTGAGAGTTTGGGACCTTGAGAAAATGCCAAAACCCATAAATAGCTTCAGAAAATGCAAATTTTGGAGAATTTTTCACAAAAAAGGGAATAATGCTTTGGTATAAGGGGAACTAGGGAGTTTGAGCACTCTGTGTAAGGCTACAAGGGAGTGCTAGCACTCTGACAACAACAAGAGGGGAGTGCTCTGCTCCAAAAACTCAGAAAAATGTCCCAAAACTCAAAAAATGAAGGAAATTCAATCAATCAGGGTGATCCTAATGACATAATGAGGAAATCAAACCAATCTAAGAATCAACATGACAATATGGAGAAGATCAAATCAGTGGGAAAAGGGCCAGAACAAGATCTGGGAATGGAAAAAAAAATTAGAGCTCCTCCCAAGTCGAGTCACCAATTTCTATTGTAGGTGAATCCCCCTACGAACAAGTGGATTCCCTCTTGGTATCTAGACTCCTAAGGCCAATACAGAAAGTGCTTAACATGGAAACTTACTTCCTTTTAGATATAATCAAGATAATGAATGAAAGAGAAGGAGAAAGATATGTAACTTATGAACGACATTTGTCCCTGCAAATTCCAGGCTGAGCTTCGATCTTGAGCTCCTTGATAGGTCCTGCAAAACAAACAAAGATACAATGGAATTCCTACTCTATTGATATTATCTCAATCATAGATCCATCTACGGTAGACAAACTTATATGAAACAAGCACAAGTTTGAAAGAAACAGGCCAAACATTGATTATATTAATGAGAACAAGTAAAAGTACTTACAATCTTTTGAATGAAGGTGCAACAACCTCTCCCAGTTCTCCTTGTCCAACCCCTTTGCTCAATCAATCTCCACTAATTGCTTTGATGACATATCACTCATGAGATCATAAGTTTGATGTAATTCTCCAACTTCATTCCCCCTTTCACCATGAGAAGGACTCTTTATATAACCTTGGAGAGGTCCAACCACTTGAGAGATCTTTGGGATGATTTGAGGATTCCTATCCTTCAGTTGAGGATCTTCCCTAAGATCATGCCTTGACGATCTATTAGAATCCAACTACCTTCAGTATTTGAGGGATTATTCCCTAATTTGCCTCAACAAACCCAAAATTTTCTCAAAATAGGGTAGCACTCCCTGAAAGGGGTGCACAGGGTGCTCAAACACTCCCCAAAGAGGCTAAGGGTGCGCCAACGCTCCCTAACAGTGGGTAGGGGAGCGCTCCTCTCCAAAAATTAATTTAAGTGATTTTTCCAATGACAAAGGGCTTGTACTTCTTTCCAAGTGATTTTTCTTCTTCCAAACTATCCTTTGAGGTGTCTTAAGTGTATTCATGATGTCATTATGGGCATGACATAGGAAACATGGTAGCATACTATTTTTGACACTTGCAACACTTATAGTCAAGATGCGACACTTGCAGACAAGATGTGACACTTACAACACTCGTACTGACAACACTTACGACACTATCGAAGTGAGTAATTTTTAGGTGTAACAAGTTCCAAACTACTTTCGACAACTCCGGATTCATGTGCTCATTCAACATCATACCTAATCCTATCAAGTGTTTGCCCCCTAGTTATCAGGCCTTGTCTCGATCCTGAGGAAATATCAGTTAATGGACATAGGACGTTAAGTTGAAACCTCAACTCACTCCATAAATAGAAGGAAGGAAAGCCTTGGTCAAGGAGACATAGATGTCAGCCCAAGGAAGATTCATGCACAGTCCAACAGAGAAGGTACACATGTGGAAATATTTAGACGGGATGGCTAGATCATATCACACTTCTAGCAATTGTGAATGGATCTGAGTATAAATAGATCAGTGTAAGAATTTTTTAAGGTCGTAAAATGGTTGAGCATAGATCCCTATTTCGTAATATTTGATAACAGAGTTGTTCTCTGGTTTTGTATGAAACTTGAGACTTTCGGATTACTAGAAGTCAACTTCTTTCATCTCTTGTTTAAATTGTGCTGAAACACTCGTGCATGGAGGATCCAGACGAGGGTTGTGGTTGTATTGTAATGTAGGTTTGATTATAATGTTGTTGTAAACTGTTCCAATACCTTCCCTTTGTTATCTTATTTCTCCTTATTCTAAAATTCTCATGCATGGAGGATCCATATGAGTTGTTTTAGTTGCATGGTAATGGAGGTTTGATTATTGTGAAACTGTGACATATTTCAGTTTTTGAAACTTGAGTTCAAGCGTGCTCTTGTGCCTAATTTTTTCTTCACCAAGATGCTCGAAGGCCATATGCTCATGGTAGACTTGTCCACCTTTCTCAATAAGTCTTCCTCCTGCTCATATTTAAACTCAAAACATTGAATGAATTTAATTACAACCTCATTTCCCTATGTATTGCTTGTTCAATTTCTGTGATTAAAACCTTATTGTACTGAGTTTTGTCCATTTGACCTCCACTCATAAACCTACCTGCACAAACATTTTGATGGGTACTGGTCTTATCCTCTTGCAATATGAGGGCGACTCTCAGTGCTAACAATAGGAAACAAGTTAGCCACCCATTCTGAATATCTCAAAGGAATGATGATATGGGCATCCAACAATGTTTTCACTCTTTTTAGATAATAGGCAGCAACATGGGATTTATCTGTCTGATTTTATGCCTGAAAGTTTTGGCCTCTTATTTCAAAAGGATTTTGTGTTCCATGATGTTTGTTTCATATTTCCTTAAATATTCATATTTCCAAGAAAACACATCAGAAAACTCCTTCAAAAGCTTGACATACTCAACCCTTTGTTCCTTTGATAAGTTACTAGAAAATTTAACATATTTTGGGTCTTCCTCTATTCCCAAATTGCATTCAGTCACATCAGCATTTTCAATCAAACCTTTAACCTTTAAAACAACATCATTTATGTCAAACAATCTCTCCAAAGGGACTAGTCCCTTTGGAATATGGTTACTAGGCAACTGAACAATATCATGGTCAAAAATTTTATTCAGAAAAACAATAGCATGAGGGATTTCTTCATTATCCCGATCTTGATCAATATGTAAAGAAGAAAAATCATCCACTGTCTCAAGAAATATTTTTATCTCAAGATCATCCTCAAAAACCTTCGAATGTTTGAAATTGTCAAGTATATAGGGTCTATACTTTACTTCCACATCATACTTCAGTTTGGGGGGAAAATGAACCATGAAATTACTTTCTGAGACAACCAAGGAATCTGCCACAATGCTCTTCTTTCTTGGAACAAATGAGATATTAAAAGACAATAAGAAACTATCAGGAAGATCCCAGATTTCATTTATGTAAGCCCTTAACCTGGGGTGCTTATCTTGATGCATATTTTTGACTTGATGAACAATTAACTCAGTATCTCCAGACACTACTAGCTCCTCAATATTATTTTTTTGGAAGCTCTCAAACCCAAATAAAGTGCCTCATATTCAGACACATTGTTTGTTGTTTCCAATTCAATCTTATAAGACAGAGATATGGTCTCTTGGGTAGGGGAAATGAACACTACCCCAACACTAACACTTTCCCGAGAAGAGGCTCCATCGAAAAACATTTTCCAAGCAAAGGTATTGGGAGGAGGGTAATCACAAGAGGTGATGGGATGATTTATGATTTCAATAGGTGCTTGAGGAGCATCAATGAGATGTAACATACTAGTTCCTAAATTAGTGTCTATTGCAAAAATTGGGTGGTTGGTTGGATTTTATTCATCACTGATAATGTAAGAAAGTTGTTCTTCTCTATAAATCCTTCTATGTTCCCCCCCAAACACTAGAATAGTGGCATATGAAATATCCATCTGCAAATTCCCCCCTACTATTTTGATCCAAGATATATAAAAGATCATCCCAAACTTAGGGGGAACATCAACCACCAAAATATCTGTGACCACACTTTTCATTGGCAATTGGAATAAGGAAACAACTAGGTCTTTAATAACCCTGAGGAACTTCACCTTCTTGGAATCAAATGAGTACAAGTCATGGTATTTTTTTGTAAACTCCAACCCAATATCATTCATGACAGTCTTAGGCATGATATTGTGAGATGCCCTTGAATCCATCAAGTAGTTGTGCAACACTTTATCATGAATGTTTAATGAGGTATATAAAGGAGGGGAGGAGTCATCCCTATCCTCTACCAAAGGCCCTAGTATGAAAAATGGTTTTTCATCTTGGAGGTTGACTGAGTCTATGGGGTGAGATGAAGGTTTAGGCTGCAACATTTTGGAAAGGTGCCTTTTGAAATCCTCATTCTTAACTAGCTCTAAAAAAGGTACAAGGATTTTAATCTTTTGAATCTCATTCTGAAAGATAAAAGAGGAGGGAGGCTTCATAATCTCCTTCACTTATCAGATAGGGATATTAACCACTGCCTGGGGGTTTTGTGCCTCCTTTTCTTTGCTTCTAAATCCCACATCCTTAGCAGGATTCACTATTCTAGTAGGATGATCAGGAATGTCATGCTCTCCCTCTTTCTTCTTTGACCTTAGGTTGTATCTATTTGAATTTCCATTGTTCCTTTTCCCTTTGCTCAACTCATTTAGTCGTATACCCATGAGAGACTCTTCATATGTAGATTAGGTTAAATGTAGAGAGGAAGAGGTGTCACCAAGATAATGGATTTCAAGATCTGCATCTTCTTCCTCCCCTTATTCATCAGTAACCAGGTTATTTTGGAGAGGGGCTTGGATTTTTTGATCATCCCTATCCCTATTTATTTGATATTTTTGGCTAATCTGAGGGGAATTATTGGGTCTTCTGAAGTTACCCCTATTATCAACATTCTGGGGGTTCCTATAGATCTTCCTTCCTTCAAATTGCAATTTCTCAATTTCTAAAGAAAGTGATTTTACTAGTTTTTTCAACTCATCCACTTGAGGGTGGGTAGCAGAAGAATCAAAGGTTGAAGTTTCAGACCTACATCTTCTTCTTTCTCTATCAACTTTACTCCTAATCTTGTCAGCTGCCAATATATTAGACTCTACTTCAAGGGTTGCATCTTGCATATGATCTAAAGAGGTAACTCTTCTTTCTCTCAACAGGAGGCAAAACTCAGGGTCAAAAGTGGTGGCATAAGTAATATTGGAAGAGGTTTTTGTAGGCTTTATTTTAGTGGGAATCTTATTGTACATCTTGTTAAAACTATTTGAGAAGTATACATAAAAAAAAAATCTTCTTCGGGAAACGTGACACCTGCCTCGGGAAACATGTCATGTATTTAGGTGGTTTTTCGACACATGGTTTTTGTCGATGGTTTTTCTATTTCCGGTTAAGGAATTAGGGTTTTGGACTAATCCAGGTCATTGGGTTAGGGTTTTGGATACCGCTGGCTCCTATATGTATTTTGTATTGTAAACATTGTAACACAATGAATGAATATAGAATATGTTGGTTTTCTCGGTTTGGGTTTCTAGGGGAAAAATCTCAGTGTAATGTTTGTATTTGCCATTGTATATTTTCTGTTCTTTTCTAAATATCTGTTTGCAATAGAAATTGTACAAGGTTGGGATTTACAAATAGGGAACATGGATTTTCTCCATAGTGACGTTGAAATTCATAAACGTATGTCAAAATTCATCCATCTCGAACATATGGACCTCCAGCTCAAGGGGAACAATTCAGCCAAAATTTAACATAATTTTCAAACTGCGAACTTGCACGTCGATTTTCGTCCATATGAAGGAAGATCTCAAAATTCCAAGATAGGGGTTTTGTATAGAAGGTGGAAAATTGAGTAACATGTAGGTGGGTTTTCACAATTCGGAATGGTTTGTGATTTATGGTTGGATATTCAACACCAATCTACCTAAATTGTAGTAAAACCTAGATTTTGATATTTTTGCCTAAACTTGTAAAATTCGAAATCTGAGCTTTGGGATTCAATTCCATCCTTATAGTAAATGATTTGTATGTATAAATAGATCCTCATAGGGATGTAAAGGGATCCATTATCATTATGGAAATTATTTTTTAATTGATATTAGAGTGTTATCATGACAATGCCAATATTGTAAGAGACTTGCAATTTTCTAAACTTGATGAAATGAAAGAGATGATATTCCTATACATGGTGTAGATCATTCCTTAGTACTGTATATCTCTTCCATGGTGCATACCAAGTTTGGTAGGGCCCCATACTTTGGTATGCACTGTTTCATGTTTGTCTTTAGATTAATATTTTACATTTTTGTTTGTATATTTCAACTCTAGTTTTTGTTTTAATTTCATTTCGCATAATTGGAATTTGATTTATGTAGATTAGTTTTTCTATTGTAGTGTGTTCAATTCAGTAAATTACTATCATATTGGTACAACTATTTTTAAAACATCTCATCATATTGTTTTTTGCACTCAGATTTCAACTTTGCTTTCTATTTATCGCACCCATATTCCAATTTTGTGCTATGTTCCTGCATTGCACTATGTTCCTATAGTGCACTTTGTTCCTACCCTTTGTTCCTGCACTACACTATGTTCTTGCACTCCATGTTTGATTTTTGAGTTATGTTTCTTGCACTTCACAAACCAGATCTACAACTTCACTTTCCATTCTTGGGTGTATCTTTTTTAGGACAATTAATTTGCATAGTTTGAAGTAGGTTTTGCTTTCTGTATTTTTAATTGTTTTTCCCTTTAGCTAGTTTGATTCAATTTGGCTTTCCCATAGTTTAAATTTCCTGCACTTAATTTTATTTCTTGTACCTTTGGATTCCTTGCACTTTAATTTCACATAGATTTAATCAGTAAAGGAAAATTAAAGGACTAACTCGTGAGATATGACCTTCCCATAATGGGTTTCAATCTAAGGTGTTAGTTTATTTCTTGTCAATTGAATTCATTGCTTGTTTCATTTATTACATTAAAGTGTGGTTTGTTGGCATTAGGCTAGAATAGAATCCAATCCTACATTTCTTGTGATTGAACCTCTAAGTCTTTGAATCACTGGTTGGCAATTTAATGGTGGGAATTAATAGTGCATATATTTATCCCCACATGAGGGTTGGAAAGTGACCTATTGGATGAATCATACCTCAAGTTTAGAAGTGTTTCCCAAGATGACCCCTCTCCAAGACATGTGAAAAAAGTAACATGGATGGGGGAAATACTCTTGGGCATGGGGTTCAAGACATGCAAGGGAATATAGTATCTCATTTATGGGTGCCTTTTTAGAGGGAGTGCTACAAATTCATTTTCAAAGCAACATTTTTGCAATCCCATTTACTTCCTCTTGTTATTTTTTCATGTTCCCAAGTTGAAGCCAATGTGGGGCTTCTACCTAAGCATGAAAATAAATTTCCACCTTGGATCTACCTTGGTCACATCATGCTTCCCCGATTTGAATTCAGGTGTGGGGCATCTACCTAACAATGAAAAAAAGTTCCCACACATGCTCTATATTGGTTGGAATTTTTCATTAATTATTTTTCTTGGGTCCCATTATTTTCTTTCGAAAGACATTTCATTGTCCTTGGGAACCTTGGGAGAGAATATAGAAGGTTCATATTTTTATTTTATCTTTTTCCAACTACAATCCTCTGGGCCTTCAACCCCTTCTTCCCATGAAATGAGGGACAATCCCTTCTTGGTTTAGTACACCCAAAATTTCCAAAAGGTAAGGAGACGAGGGGATGAAGAGTGAAAAGAAACAAGAATGGTCAGGATTGGCATGATGAATCATCAAGAGGACCTCCTAGTAGAAAATATATCCCTTATGGTGACCCACTAACTAGGGCGCAATGCCAACCACCAAAGTTAAATAGATCAAAGAGAATAATTTCCAAGAAGACTTTACATAATCAAAATAAGTTTAAAATGAAACAAACTCAAATGCCTCAAATATTGAAATGAAACTCACCATAATACTTGACTTGTACCTCATGGAGAAATACCCAATGTCTTCTGGAAGCCAACTGGTGTGGTGGATACCCTCATGATGAGCCTAGAATTGTGGTGGTGAGGTGGGTCTCTGTCTATTCAAGTGGATATTGTTGGTCAAGTTGTCTCTCGGTACTCCATGTATTCAACCTAAGGGCCTCAAGACATCATCTCCTTAGTTATCCCTAGAATTGGTGATAACATTTGGCTCCTACTTTGGGACATGTATGTTCTGTAGAGTACATGCGAACTACAACATCTCTTGGTGGACCTGTGCCTACACACACTGAAACAAAAAAAACTTAAGTATAGGAGGGATCACTCATCCTTTGTCCATATTGTTGGCCCTTGACCAATTTTTGAGGATCCTTGGTCATGTTTGACCTATTTGTGGGACTTCAACAGGTTGTTGAAGGCAGAGTGCAAGTCAAAGTGGAGATCATGGGATCTCGACCCCTTTTTAGGTATTTTAGGGATTTGGGATTATGTAATGGGTATGGGGATGTCGACCCATGGGTTTACACATGCTTAGGCCTATTTTGTAATGTATAAATATATGTCTAGGCGATGTAAGAAGAGGCACATCTATGTGATTCTAAGTGAATAGTGACTAGTAAAGACTAGTCTGTTGCAAGAATGCTAAGTGCTAAGTGCTAATTGCTTTGTGCATACTGTGTGAGGCTTGCAGAGCTAAGTGCAAGTGATTGTAAGAGACTATGGAAGGATTTTTTCTATAACTAAAGTAAGGAGGATCTAGCGAGGTGCACAAATCTCTTGTCCTCTGTGGAGTTGATTTTGAGGCTTTGTGCATGTAAGAAGATTGAAATAAGCTAATAAAGAAGACGGAGAATTGGTGGACGTAGCCCGAGGGTGGGGGTGAAACACGTATATCTTGTGTTGTGAATGCTTTGTGATTTTGGTTGTTCTTTTGCTTATGTGATTCAATGCTTAGTATGATGTTAGATGATAGATGAATCTAATATGATAGTTTAGTACTGAATAATGTGAATGATTTCTATATCTGATCTCTATTTGTATGCTTAGTGCTTGAATCTATTGGATCTGTGTGAATACTGCGTTGATATATTGTTAGGGTTTAGCTACGCTATGAGCTATAACTGAATATTAACAAACTGTAATTGCTAAGTGCTTTGATAAGGTGTTATAATCAAATATATGTGTCCCAGATAAGGTTGCAGACATTTGATTCATGCAACCACCCCTACCTCTACCTCAGGTGATACTTCATCTTCTTCGTAGGTGTTGTTGAAAGGGCTGGTAGTTAGGGTTTTGTTGGTGTGCTCTTGAGCGTTGAACCCTGGGTTTTCCCCTATGCCAACAAATGGTTTTGTTGCTGGGACCTGAAACTGTGATTGCTGGGAACTGAGGAAGAAGAAGCTCTGTGCGAATATCTGACCTGAAATAGTGATTGTTGGGAACTAAGGAAGAAGAATCTTTGTGCAAAGATCTGACCTGAAAATGTGAAATCTCTATGCGTAGATCTGTTTCCCTAGTGTGTTGTATTCTACTTAATACGTGAAGCTCTTTGCTAAGAAGAGAAGTCTGATCCGAAGAAAAGAGGTAAGATCTGATTTTTTTTTGCTCTGATAGAGGTAAGAATAGCGAAATTTTTTAGATCTGGAAGTTTTATAGTCTACCGAAAGTAAGATATGTGGAAATTTTTGTTTCAAGAATATGGATCTAGGTATGTTTGATAAATTTTGTCCTATCCTAAAAACTAGGGCACAACTAGAATAAATAATATTTGATATGAGTAGATCTGATAAGAATAGTGAAAGATATGTGATTCCTATGCATAGAAAGAATGTTTGGACTAATAAATGGATGTAGGACCCTAGAAATAATTGTTTTCAGGTTAGCTACTGTGATCCTAGTGTGCAGTAAAGGAAAGGTTGGGGATCATTTAAGAGAAAGAGAGGATTAACTCTTTGTTACAGTTGCAGAATACCGAGACATCTTGCTAAGGAATGCCTTGGTAGAACACCCAATTGTCTTTGTTGTAAAGCTATGGACCATGAAGTTTCATAATTCCCTAGAATGATTGCTAATATTGAAAGAATGAATATGAGACAAGAAGACCATGAGAAAGATCAAGCAACTGATACCATGGAAAAACTCCTGAAGGAATCATAGACTATACTATTACAGATGAAAGAAACCCTGAATGACCACATAGATACTAATCTATCAAATATCTTAAAAGAGAAAGAGAAAAGAGAAGTAAGAATAGGAGATTTCAACATTGACTGTATTCTATATGAGGAAACACAGGTGAATATCATGACAAAAAGAAATTGTGAAATTTTAGGAAAGCCTGCTATGATTCCTTCATTGGGAGGAATATGATTATTTATAGGAAAGATGATAACCCTATGTGGAAGACTTACCCAGATATCTATGAGTGCTCATGGAACTTTGACAGAGGAAGACTTTGAGGTTGTTAAATTTATTGAGAACAACACCCCGTTTTCTATGTTACTAGGAAAACCTTGGATTAGAAAGGATCAAGCCAGAAGGAAAGAAGAAGAAGTATTAGAGAAGAAGAATCAAGAATTGAAAGATTTCATGACTAGGATGATCACACACTTGATTGAAGAACAAGACAACAGATCGAAGCTATTTAGAACTAGAAACTTGGATATTGAAGTTGGAAGAACACAGGAAGAATCATAAGAGACTGAAACACCTACCCCAGATAGAGAAGAAGTATTGCTCCTGAATCCTCAGAAATAATCTCAACAACATGAAGTTACTATGCCAAGAGAAGACAAGAATCAAAATGGAAAGAGGAATAACGAGATGAAGATCACTGGGAAAAAGGATAGAAAGATCAGTAAGAAGAGAGCCAAGGTCAAAAATTTATAGAATATTCCAGAGGGAACTTCGTAGAAGGAAAATTTTCAAAACTGGAACTTCGTCGGGATATCAGAGAAATGCTAAATGGAAGTTCGCCATGGTGAAGAAATATAGTCATTGATAGAATTATAACCATTAGACCGATGCCCCAAACGGTTAAAACAATAGTTATGGCCAGAAATCTCACCATTAGACCATTGGGACCACGTCATAACAGACATAACTGCATTAATCATGGCCTCTTGTCCATTGGAAAGATTCGTTATGTTTTTTTCTACTTGTTCCATCGACTATTTCACTGAGAACACTTTTTCAAATTGTATCAGGGAGAAGTCATTGCTACATCGCTGTGATTAGTAAGATCGACACTAGTTCTATTCTTTTTCACACTCACTCATCCATACAATCTAAGTGTGTATGTCGAAAAAGCTCAGCACCGCAGAGAAAATCATTGAAGAATTTCTCATCGATCTCATGGCTGAGAAAGTAATTTCTACAAGAATTCAAGTGTCCTCGACAAGAGGAGTGCAAGCCTCTTCGTCAACCGCTCGCAGCTCCCGGCCATCTCGAGTCGTCACATAAAAGAGAACCAAGCACATAGATGACCTAGCAAATGTGAAGCTAATCCCGACCATCCTACCTGACTACATCCCTCCCCTGGCTAGGGCGGTGAGTCGTGATAGTGTGCCAAGAGATTTTGAGTACACCATGGTTACTGCATACCTATCAAAGGGGATATGCATAGTTCGAGCAAATAAGTACAATATCACAATGTTTAAGTTCATCGAATTGAACCTAGGAGATCACAAGAACCATACTATGCTCACCCCGTATAAATACTTGACTAGGAAAAAGGGAAAGAACTTGAAAATAATCCCCCAGCCATGGACGATGAACCCCGCGTAGTCCACCCTGTTGAATGTAATAAAAATCCCACACTTTGGAAGGCACCAAGAAGTTAACGCCTGTGTCAAGCTCCTACTTTCATGTTACCGTGGCGGCTACTTATGGATAGACCGTTGTGTCACATTCGATCTGACGCTAATCCATAGGATCACCAAATTGATTATGAAAGGACCCAACCCATAGGACTTATATCTAGGGAAGGCCACATAGAATTCCCTATCATAGAAGATCAAGGATACCTACGGTGATGTTGAGAAGGGGATGCGAGGCTACATAGTAGCCTCCATATAAAATGGCCTAGTGCGCCTATCATGCCAATTAATTGCAGGAAATATAGTAAGGAAGAACTAGCCCACACAGGTCACAGGGTTTTTCGTTGACCTCATGGGGAAATGTGTGGAAGGCCTACAAATGAACTGGGTGAAGTACCTAGTTAATCAACTAGAGTTAGACTGTCGCAAAGCTCAGGATCAGGGATACGAGTTCCACTTTACTTGTCTCATGGTCCTCATCGCATTTATTGCTCAGGATATGCCGAAAGGTGCAATCTTCGAGGACATTGAGCCATTCGCGCTGCTCGCTACGAAGTTCACCACATTGTGGTACTCGGCCAATATGGGAAAATAGTGGAAATCGAATGCAGTCTTTCACACATATTATCTCCAACTGAAGAGGGCAATCAAAGTCGAACCTTGCATGACTCTGAACACCCTGCAATAGTTATAACCCCTCATGAAGTTCCACGCAGATTGACACTTCATCTATATCACTGAACGAGCATACAAGCATAAGGAGGAGCTTCAATCATACTACAAGCTCATAGAAGAGGACCTCGAGGAGATAAATATGGAATGGTCATCATACCTCCTTATCCCCGTTGACCCCACAGAGATGTCTGACCCCGAACTTGACAGCCCATAGGCCACTCACAAAGAACATGACACACCCGAACCCAACATATGGAAGAAGACCGAATAATCCCAAGACTTAAGCAGCGCATCAGAAAAGACTGCTTCAGTATCACCTGGCCGAGAGGGTGATGATGAAGTAGAAGAGATTAATGGAAAAGAAGATGAGAAGAAAGAAGGCGAAGTAATACTGTCTAGAGATGAGTTTGATCCCTTGAAGAAGAGGAAGGTTTCTACCACAAAACCCTCTTCTCGGAAGAAATCTAGAGCCACCTTGAATAAAATGAAGACAATGCTCACTGTCGATGGTTTTGACTTCATCATCGCAGCTGTGAATGACGCCTCACAGGAAATATTATAGTAAAAATAATCCAAGAAGGAATAAATGTACAACATAATCAAGGTTGAACTCTGAGGGGTACAACATGCCCTTCAGTCTAGTCACATAGTGTGCACTACACCCCTGTCCTCGGGAGAACCAGAGTTTGGATATGAGCCAACCCAACTCCACCGACTAGCGGATGTGACCAAATATCACCTTCATCATGCACAGGAAGAAATAGAATAATCCACCCAAGCCTTGAAGAAAGTGAAAGAAGTAGTCATAGAACAACGCTGAGTTGCGGAGCAGGAGAAGGTTTCTCTCCAGACAAAGTTTAAAGAGGAGAAAGCATAGATTCAGTAGGAAAAGGAACAATTGCTACTAGAGCAACTTGAAGTGAAAGAAGT
Organism: Picea engelmannii; assembly: GCA_009831015.1. Lineage (NCBI taxonomy): Eukaryota > Viridiplantae > Streptophyta > Pinopsida > Pinales > Pinaceae > Picea > Picea engelmannii. The sequence continues at coordinate 256,603 of ML789002.1, forward strand.
AGTCAACAGAGCACTTCATTATGTGATAGGTTTAGAACCAAAGGTAGAATACTGAGTCGAACATCAAGTAGAGAAACTCGCGAAAGCTATCCAGCAGCTACAACAAAGAATAATAGACTTAGCGCTCTGCACAGTACTCGACACTCCACAAGAGGTGAGAGATCAAAGAGATGCAATTGCTTGAATCATAGTTGAGAGAATAAAGGCCCTTTCCATGGAATGTAAACAACTAAGTGATTACAATGCCCATAATTATGAGCGATTCACTGAGAGTCTAGAAATGAAGGCACTGGAGTCACAACTCCAGGAGGTGAAGCAACAAGAAGAAACAATACATGCGCAATTGAAGCCCCTGCCAGTTGTTGAAAGGATGAAGCAATCCCAAGAGTAGTGCACTTCTCAACAGAAGGTCCACACCATTCAGAGCATAGTTATGGAAGTGACTCAGAGGCTCCAACCTATACAGGATGAGGCCTACCAGCTACTTTTAGAGATCAAAGGCCGAGGAGAAGAACTGGAGCAAGTCAACACTACAACTTAACAACGCTTAGATGGACCTGCCAAAGAAGTTGTTATCCAAGAGTTCATTGAGTAGGAGGCCATGGCACAACAACAAGTCGAAGCAGCTCGAGCCAAGATTGAGGATTTTGAGGTAGAATTACCTAGATCAGAGTGACTCGGGACGAGTCACAAATGAGTGTTGGTGGCTTGTTGACCCTTGACCAAGTTTTAAGGATCCTTGGTCATGTTTGACCTATTTTTGGGACTTCGATAGGATGTCAAAGGAAGAGCACAAGTCGAAGTGGAGATTGCAGGATCTTGACCCCTTTTTAGGGATTTTTGGGATTTGGGATTATGTAACAAGTATGGGGATGTCATACCATGGGTTTACGCGTGCTTAGGCCTATTTTTTAATGTATAAATAGATGTCTAGGCAATGTAAGAAGAGGCACATCTATGTGATGCTAAGTGAATAGTGACTATTAGTGACTAGTCTATTGCAAGAGTGCTAAGTGCTGAGTGTTAATTACTTTGTGCATACCGTGTGAGGCTTGTAGAGATAAGTGCAAGTGATTGTAAGAGACTGTGGAAGCCTTTGTGATATAACTCAAGGAAGGAGGATCTAGCGAGGTGCGCATATCTCTTGTCCTCTACAGAGTTGATTTTGAGGCTTTGTGCATGCAAGAAGATTGAAACAAGCTAATAAAGAAGACGGAGAGTTGGTGGACATAGCCCTAGGGTGGGGGTGAACCACGTATATCATGTGTTGTGAATGCTTTGTGATTTTGGTTGTTCTTTTATTTATGTAATTCAATGCTTAGTGCGATGTTAGATGATACATGAATCCGATATGATAGTTTAGTGCTGAATAATGTGAATGAATGCTAGATCTGATCTCTATTTGTATGATTAGTGCTTGAATCTATTGGATCTGTGTGAATACTGCATTGATATATTGTTAGGGTTTAGCTGCGTTGTGAGCTAAAGATGAATATTAAGGAACTATAATTGCTAAGTGCTTTGATAAGGTGTTATAATCACAGATATGTGTCCTAGCTAAGGTTGCAGACATCTGAGTCATGTAACCACCCTTGCCTCTACCTCAGGTGAGACTTCATCTGTTTCGCAGGTGTTGCCAAAATGGTCGATAGTTAGGGTTTAGTTGGTGCACTATTGAGTGTTGAACCTTGGGTCTGCCCCTATGCCAACACAGATAAATAAATAAAAACCTTCAAAAATGAAAACTAATCTTAGAATTTTATTTTTTTTCATTTTTCATATATATGATGAAAAGAGAAACATGTAAATGAATAATACAAGTGGAGAAAAATGAAAATAAAAAATGAAATGCAACTAAACTAACATGAGTTATCAATATGGAAATGAAATAAATTAGGATGAACTACCTACTTACTTGAAGCCTTGGGGCCCTAAATATCAGGTGATAGGTGATGCCAAGTGAAGTCATACAACCAGTGCAACCACCTGTCCATTATTTCATCAAGGTATCTTCCCTTGTGATTAATCATGTAATGCCACAAAGATAAGTTGAGCACATAATAATCATGAGCATAAATAGATATATAATCAATCATGAAATGAAACTAATGGATATGGGTGGGAGGGATGAAATATTGCTGAAAAGAGTAATGACAATCTTGATCATCCTTGAAATCATGCCCAAATTATATCCACATGCTCGATCAATCCATCTGTTAAGAGGGATACCATATGTATATGATGGCTCAAATTCATCCCCATTAGTATGATCATTGTTTTTTGAATACTAAGGAGACATGAGAGATCCCAAGAAATCCTGATGATTCCTTAGAGAAGAGAAAAACATGTAAGGGACCATCTCATGTCTGGACAAAGAAAGAATTTTCCTCTTCATTCATGAATCACTGTAAAAATATTCAAGATGAAAATTATTTCTCTCTGTAGGGTGAGGTTTTGACTTCTCTAGGCTAGCAACGGCCTAATACCTATCAAGATCTGAGCATGAAGGTGGTTGGAAATTTTCATGAGTATACTACGACGAATCATCTTGAAACAAATATGTGATCATATCATTACCAATATGCCAATCATATGAATCATATGTGCATGAAGACCAATCCTCTGAAGACAACAACTCAACCCATTTTGCTTGAGAACTACCTTCAACGTTGTAAATGGGATCTTTATCAAAATTGAAATAAACCACATACCATCTATGCCTCCCAACATGTTTGAAATCATCAATGTGTTTATCAACCACATCATAGGGATCCTCCATGAGATCATCTTCATCAAGCAATGAAATGAACATCGATGTCTCATCGAGGTCTTCATCATCGAGATCTTCTTGAAAACTTTCTTCATGGATATGCTCTTCAAGCACTTCTTCTGCAAGTGGTGGGTGATATTATTCTTCAACTTCACACTCTTTAGTTATTGTCTCATAATCCACCGTAAAACCTTATCTGTAAAGGGAATATTTAATCTCTTGGAGGGTAGTCTGGAAATCCTAAGTAGCTGGCCCCTAATACCTGATACATTCATCAACAATATTTGTAGAAGATCAGATACTTTTCATATCACATGAGTCTGCAAACCACTTCCATTGTATCAAGTCCAAAGAACATAAAAACATTTTCATTAGTACATCCTCATGCATTACATTTATACTTGAAGCATGCCTCATATAGTTCATATCATGGGTGACTTCTAGAGTTGGGTCACCATCGAATTTGGGGCAATTTTCCCTCCACCCTGCAAGGAAAATGTTTGAGTATCTAGGGATATTTTGGACATTGAGACAAGAGTATACATTCTGGAAGGCCCATGGTAAATATCTTGATGCCATGGTTCCATTGTATGGGATGTATCTTCAATGGATTCTTCATATGAACTTAATGTTCATAAAAAATGAAGGGAAGGGAAAGGGAACTTTCCACAAGTGGAGTCGCCAGATGAGCTCCAAGAATATCTCATCAAAGGTGGAATGGGAATTTCCTTCAAGTGGATTCTCAAGGAAATATAGGGGTAAAGGATTTGGGATGGTATCTTTCCAAAGTGTCGTTAGGGAACACAAGATGATTCAAAATATTCCCCGGAAACAACACCAAAATTTTATCGCACAAACTGTAGGTCGGGCAAAGCCCAAACTAATCCTCTAGATGGTGATAAAGATGGGAGATTTTACCCACTTTCACCTCAGATAAACCCTCCCCTTGCTCTAGTGAATGAAAAATACAACACAAGGGGGGAATCCCCGGTGACCCTAGGGGGGATGTGAGATGGAAAGTGATACTTATGAAGAGATGGCCCTATAGGTCAAGTTGTTATGTGGATAGTGGATTTACAATGATATTTCAAATATCGTTTATGGCTTCCAAGATTTTGGACACTTGTGGAAGATGGTTATACCTTCCTGAGACACAAGAAAAGACAAGATACAAGATTAAAAATCCAATGGACAAGCAATTTAAGATTTCTGTCCCTATTTGAAGCAGTGAACATAAATATATATCAGCAAGTAAAACAACTATTTACTTCATATTTAACCATCACAATTGTCAAATAATTATTGGACAATAAAGTACTGAAACAAAATATAACTTTCCAATACTTAAGCATGAATTTTGAAGGTAAATTAGGGTTTCCAAATGAATTTATCAGCAAAGTGTTAGGGAAGCCTTATGGCTGTAGAAAAAAATTGCTACAATGGAAAGTTCCAACAATTAAAATGAACAATTAAACCGTAAAAAATATAGCCCATAACCACTAGAACAATAATCTAAATTTAGAAGTCAATTTCCATGGTTGAAAAGTGAGTAAAAGATGAAATAAAGTAAAGTTTGTTGCAGCCCTAATGGTTGTAGCATTAATTAACTTCAGAAATGAAATGCTTGGATAAAAGAGGATGCCCTTAGGGAACAATAAAGCTTATAAAATGTATAAAATATTACAACTTAAACAATTTTGATATCTCATAATTCTATGTATCCTAATGCAATGATTTTATTTCTCCAATGCAAGAGATTAGTTCCTTTAAATATTGGGTTATGGAGTCTTTAAAAATTAAATATCTAGTTGTGCTACTTCCTTGGGGGTGTAAGCCCTTTTCTCCCCAAGGCAAGCAAGAATAGCTAAGGAAAACCCTAGGAGGGTGTAAACCCTTTTACTCCTCCGTGTATTCCTTTATGAAAAAATTATTCGAAGACAAATATGATGGACTTAGTGGGGCTGTATGCTCTTATACTCCCCAAAATATTAGCAAATTAACCTTGTGACCAAGAAAATAAGCAATACCATAAAATATTGCTTACCTAGTCCAAGCATTAACAAGATAAACTCCTTTTAACCAAGAAAATCCACCATAAAAGCAATAAAAAGTATCCAAGAAAGAAAACGCCTTACATATTAATCCAATAGCCAAATCAAACCATAGCAAGAGATAGTAGCAATATATATAGACCAAATTTTCCAAGTAGGGTGTAAATTTCAGCCAAGAATCCTCTCCAAGATGGGATAGTTATGATGTAAAAATGAAATGAGATGATCTTTATTTATACAAATCCTACTACAAGTGTTTTTACACTTAATTTTAGGGTAAACAAAAAATCAAGGGGACAAAACCCCTCACTCTATCCATTTACAATATAAAATTCAAATTTAACCCTAAAATGCACATAAGAAACCCTAAAGAAGCACGACGTCACCCCTTTAGGGAAAGTTTTTGGCACCTGTAGAAAATCATTGAGCTTGGAGATGAAACATTGGATATACAAAGGCCTACCTCTCAAGTTATAAGGTCCTCAAGGTGCCCCTCTCCATCCAAAAATTCCAAGTTTCAAGAAACAACACCACCACCACAAGCCCTAGCCCTATGATGACGACAACCTCCTCAAAAATGATGTTTTAGACTCAAGAGAAAATCATTGGGCTAGATGAAGCCTGGGTTATGTCCTCCATGGAATATCCTCAGGACTAGGAAGGATAACATCATCATCTGGTGTGAGGGATACAATATCCAAACTATAGGCTTCAAGCCCTAAGGAAGCCCAAGTTAGTCTTGTTCTTCCAAATCTGTCCACCAACTAGGTCCTGCAAATACAATGAATGCGTCCTCCAAGAATCTCAAGTCAATTACATCATGATAAGTAAATAAAATAAAATAAATAAACATCTAATTATGTATTGATACAGGTGGATATCGGTGGCCACCCACCTATTCCAACTAGCTCAAAACAATCTTTTGGCAATTTACTATTTTTAGTAGTTTTTTGGTTCCTAAACTTCCAGGGCCATTTTGAGGGCACAAATGAAGTTTTTTGGGGGATATAGCACCTCAATGCATCTAATGGCTCTCATTGAGCCCCAAAAATGAATCTCCTTGAATATACCTCTCCAGGGAGATATCCTGCACCCTAAACAAAGATAGTATACCAAAGTTACACCCGCATGAAGTTGAAATAACAAACTACCCAAAATGGGGTCCACAAAACTGTTGGATTTTCATCTTCTTGGGTTCGGGTTTTGGATTTTTATTTTTTTTTATGTTAAAAAGGTATTTAGAGCCTCATTGTAATCATATTCTTGCAAATATGAGTATATGTTATAACCCTAAATTTATCTACACATGCATACTTGGCCTTTGGCCCTCTTACTTGCATTTTTTTCCAAGCCACTACTGAGTTGCTCTTCTAAAAAACCCATTTTTTTAAGATGTACGTGCCCTGCACCAATATTTCCCATGTACATACACTTGCTGCACCACTATATCCCATGTACATATTCATGCTACACCATTACATCCCTCATATACTTGCAAAAGTTGCAAAAAATAAAAAGTTGCAAGGAATTCATTGAGATTATGGGTTATTGGGTAGTTTCCCAACTAATCCACCACCTATAGCCCGTCACCCAACCGAATAACCATCCTTTTTTCATATAAAAGGAGGTGTTGGGGTTTCATTCCACATATAGACATAATAAAAGTGAAACTCTTCTTGTTTCACATCCCCTCCTTGGCCCAAGTAATTGCAGCCCTTTTGTGAGAATTGCCTCAACATTCCCCAATTAGCCCTTCTTCCTCCATCAAAACCCATTCAATTCCCAAGAAGAGATCGGAAGGTTGAGAGGAGAATTCATACAAAGGTGCACTTGGAGCTTAGTGAAAGATGAGCCCAGATGAGGTTTGTGGAGCAGTAGCCTACTTTGGTTGTAAAGGTATAATCATTGAGTTATTAATAAAATAAGTACTTTTCTTGTCCCAAATAATGGTGTATTGAATTCTTTTAATGGTTTATGTTTTGACATTCTAACATCTAACCCTAATTTGTATATGAATAAAATTCTTGTAGATTTTTGTTTGTCTATATTTGAATGCAGTCCAACCCTAGGAGGAGGCGTGCAATCAACTAGGCTTTCAAGCGCGAGGGGATCATCACCGAACATGGAGTAGAAGTATAATTACTCTATCCCTCTCATCTTTGCTTTGCATGTATGAGTTTTGGTATGTTTGGGGTAGTTAGATATGTATTTGAATTTTAGATGGTTGATTGATTTTCGCACATTCTGAACCCTAGTGTAGTCATAAGGGGGTTTTCCCTCTAGCTGAACTGGCGACCATAACAGGGAGGCCTCTAGGGGTTTAGGGGCGTTTTGGGTGTCTAATTGGTTTTTATACCTTTCGAGTTTCTATTGAGTCTTGTGTGTCTATTAAGGGATTCTGGTCACCTTCAGGTGCCATAACAGTTCTTCCTTTCCTATAAGTCTGCATGTTTTCTTTCCTTTTTGAGGAAGTACAAAGGTGTACGTGCCCTACTTTGGGTCATCCCACGTACATGCACACCCTGTCTAGTAAACAACTCACATACATATGCAGGCTATTGAAACAATAGTAGCATACCTCGTTCAAGAAAATATTTTTGAAAAAGATATAGCCAACCTCTTTCCTGATTGAGGTTTATACTTCGTGGGGATGTATGCTCTTATACTCCCCAAAATATTAGCAAATTAATCTTGTGACCAAGAAAATAAGCAATACCATGAAATATTGCTTACCTAGTCCAAGCATTAACAAGATAAACTCCTTTTAACCAAGAAAATCCACCATAAAAGAAATAAAAAGTTTGCAAGAAAGAAAACACCTTACATATTAATCCAATAGCCAAATTAAACCATAGCAAGATATAGTAGCTATAGATATAGACCAAATTTTCCAAGTAGGGTGTAAATTTCAGCCAAGAATCCTCTCCAAGATGGGATAGTTATGATGTAAAAATGAAATTAGATGATCTTTGTTTATACAAATCCTACTACAAGTGTTTTTCCACTTAATTTTAGGGTAAACAAAAAATTAAGGGGACAAAACCCATCACTCTATCCCTTTACAATATAAAATTAAAATTTACCCTAAAATGCACATAAGAAACCCTAAAGAAGCATGACGTCACCTCTTTAGGGAAATGTTTTGGCACCTGTAGAAAATCGTTGAGCTTGGAGATTAAACATTGGATCTACAAAGGCCTGCCTATCAAGTTATAAGGTCCTCAAGGTGCCCCTCTCCATCCAAAAAATCCAAGTTTCAAGAAACAACACCACCACCACAAGACCTAGCCCTACGGTGACGACAACCTCCTCAAAAATGATGTTTTAGCCTCAAGAGAAAATCATTGGGCTGGATGAAGCCTGGGTTATGTCCTCCATGGTATCTCCTTAGGACTAGGAAGGATAACATCATCATCTGGTGTGAGGGATACAATATCCAAACTGTAGGCTTCAAGCCCCAAGGAATCCCAAGCTAGGTTTGTTCTTCTAAATCTGTCCACCAACTAGGTCCTACAAATACAATGAATGCGCCCTCCAAGCATCTCAAGTCAATTACATAATGACAAGTAAATAAAATAAAAAAAATAAACGTCTAATTATGTATTGATACAAGTGGATATCGGTGGCCACCCACCTATTCCAACTAGCTCAAAACAATCTTCTAGCAATTTACTATTTTTAGCAGTTTTTTGGTTCCTAAACTTCCAGGGCCGTTTTGAGGGCATAAATGAAGTTTTTTTGGGGATATAGCACCTCAATGCAACCGATGGCTCTCATTGAGCCCAAAAAATGAATCTCTTTGAATATACCTCTCCAGGGAGATATCGTGCACCCCAAATGAAGATTGTATACCAAAGTTACGCCCGCGGGAAGTTGATATAACAAACTACCCAAAATGGGGTCCACAAAAATGTTGGATTTTCATCTTCTTGGGTTAGGGTTTTGGATTTTGTTTTATGTTAAAAAGGTATTTAGAGCCTCATTGTAATCATATTCTTGAAAATGTGAGTATTTGTTATAACCCTAAATTTATATACACATGCATACCTGGCCTTTGGCCCTCTTACTTGCATTTTTTTCCAAGCCACTACTGAGTTGCTCTTCTAAAAAACCCATTTTTTGAAAATGTAGGCACCCTGCACCAATATTTCCCATGTACATATGCTTGCTGAACCACTATAGCCCATGTATATATTCATGCTACACCATTACATCCATCTTATACTTGCAAAAGTTGCAAAAAATAAAAAGTTGCAAGGAATTCATTGAGATTACGGGCTATTGGGTAGTTTCCCAACTAATCCACCACCTATAGCCCATCACCCAACCGAATAACCATCCTTTTGTCATATAAAAGGAGGTGTTGGGGTCTCATTCCACATATAAACATAATAAAAGTGAAACTCTACCTGTTTCATCCCCTCCTTGGACCAAGTAATTGCAGAGATTTTGTGAGAATTGCCTCAGCATTCCCCAATTAGCCCTTCTTCCTCCATTAGAACCCATTCAATTCCCAAGAAGAGATCAGAAGGTTGAGAGGAGAATCCATACAAAGGTGCACTTGGAGCTTAGTGAAAGATGAGCCTGGATGAGGTTTGTGGAGCAGTAGCTGACTTTGGTTGTAAAGGTATAATTATTGAGTTATTAATAAAAGAAGTACTTTTCCTGTCCCAAATAATGGTGTATTGAATTCTTTTAATGGTTTATGTTTTGACATTCTAAAATCTAACCCTAATTTGTATATGAATAAGATTCTAGTAGATTTTTGTTTGTCTATCTTTGAATGCAGGACAACCCTAGGAGGAGGCGTGCAATCAACTAGGCTTTCAAGCATGAGGGGATCATCACCAAACATGGAGTAGAGGTATAGTTACTCTATCCCTCTCATATTCTCTTTTCATGTATGAGTTTTGGTATGTTTGGGGTAGTTAGATAAGTATTTGAGTTTTAGACGGTTGATTTATCAACCTACATTTTGAACCCTAGTGTAGTCATAAGGGGGTTTTCCCTCTAGCAGAACTGACGACCATACCGGGGAGGCCTCTAGGGATTTAGGGGATTTTTGGGTGTCTGATTGGTTTTTCTGCCTTTCGAGTTTCTGTTGAGCCTTCTGTGTCTATTAAGGGATTCTGGTCGCCTTCAAGTGCCATAACAATTCTTCCTTCCCTTTATGTCTGCATGTTTTCTTTCTTTTTTGAGGAAGTACAAAGGTGTACATGCCCTACTTTGGGTCATCCTGAGTACATGCACACCTTGTCTAGTAAACAACTCTCATACATATGCAGGTTGTTGAAACAACAGTAGAATACCTGGTTGAAGAAAATATTTTTGAAAAAGTGATAGCCAACCTCTTTCCTGATTGAGGTTTATACTTCTCATGGTTTCCTGACAGAGTTCAGTGTCACTGTTTTACAGTCATAGCTTGGGTTAGATTTCAGTTTTCTTGTATTTTTGAATTTTATTGTGTTTACGTCTAAAAGTGTTTTAAGAGAGTCTTTGAATTTTTGATCGACCTGTTTGGTGTCTTTAGTGTTTCCCTGTGATCCGTAGTGGGCCAAACGTCTGTTTCAGTCTTGTCTGGTAGTTCTTTTCCCCCCTTTCACTTGCTTTGAAAGAAGAGAAAAAGTATTTATTTCAAGTTTTTCCTGTTTGAAGCATTTTCAAAAAAAAGAAAAAGATTTTTCATTCTTAGTTTGGTAAAGTAGTCAGAGTTAGTTATTTTACTTGATAGGAAAAATAGTTCAGTTTTTAAGTTCTTTACTGATTTCTTGAAACTTAAGTAGCTCGTAGTCAAGCAAAATTTCGTTTTAGGTCTTATTTTTAAATATCTTGAAAAAGTTAGGTATGAAAAAGTTGGTTACAAAGAGTTAGTTGTAAATCTTTACTTTTGACTAGAAGTAATTTTGATTTCAGAGTTTCGTTTGTTTCTCCTCTTTTAATCTCTCATAAACATCACTAGTTTCACTGCCATATCCTTTGAGTTAAAAAAACCATTAAAATGAACTCAAAATTTAAAATTAATTAGAATTTTATGTTTGTAGAGTCAACCAACTAGTTTAGGGTTAGGGCCTTGAATTAGGTTGGAGAGGAAAATCTTCAAGGATTTTAAACAAACATCGGAGTCAGAGCTAGGGAGTGTTAAAGTCTAGTGATGTGAAATTTATCCGGGACCCCCCTCTAACACAGGGGATAAACACGAGGTCACATGAGGAAAGGAAATGAATATAACCCCTCCAAAGCCAGAATAAACGTAGTGGGGTATGCATATTGAGGATCTGTTGTGGGATACCTTTTCTCGCATTTGCCTACGGAGCTTCGTGGACCTCTAATCCATTCGATATCCTCTGTTGTCTTCCGAACCACTTCATTTGGATACCCTCGGTAGGTTTCAGAGTTGTTATCCTACTCATTATGGTCCACCCGACTGTCGACTGTTCCTTTCTGGTGATTGTTCGCGAGATGGAAACTTAGTTTCATGTATTCTAGGGACTTTCATAGGTGACTTCGAGGGTATACCATAGTACCTAGGGAAAACATTGGGTCACACTTCGCAGAGTATACCTGGAGGGTGCTTCCATGTAAGTTTCTCTACTGTTGGCTAGCGTAACTATTCTTCCAACTAGATAATGGTTTTATTGGTTTATCTGTTGAGAAATACTAAGAGGGGGGGTGAATCAGTATTTTGTGCAATCAATTGTTTTTCTCTTTTCTTTCACTGAAACCTTAGGCTACTTTGTAGAGACCAGCTATTGTATAGACTTAAGAAAACAAGAGTGCATCCAGAGATCTTATTATGAATTTCTTCATTCATCAGATGTCTATTAAGCAGTAATTCAGTGCAGTAATAAAAAAATAAACCAACGCACATGAGTAAGACACATGAACACCAGGATTTAAGGTGGAAACCCAAATTGGGAGAAAACCACCATTGTCATTGTCTCTGTCTTCAATAATTATTATTAAGAAAACGTTTTACAACATTGTACTAGTGAAGACTCATACTAGTACGCAGGCTTCTACCTGCAGAAGTCTACAACCTTCTCTCGTTTACCAGCCTTTCCTGGAAGGGAGCTTCAACCCCCTGAAAATAGCACCAGTTTCTACTAGTAGGATGCCTCTACTAAAGGCTTTAACCCTCAGACTCGCTGCTGACCGCATTTCATCAATTTTCACACTGGATCAGGCAGTTTCAACCCTTTGTGCATTTTTCAACAAACATATTTTCCCAAAACTTCAAAATATCAACAGTAACCCAGACTTCAGAGAATATATGCATTCAACATCCTTCGTCAGAAATCCCAACCGGATTCATATGAGTTCTATGCGCTAGCCATCATCTTCTTTTAGAAGAGACAGTTCGGGAATCTTATTAAGACTTGTATCCCGAAATCATATCAATACACAATTTTCTAGTGGCTATAATAACAACTGCAATTATCTCCAAAAGAAACACAAATCTATTGGCTACAAGGCAGCTGCAAAAGCCTCCTAAACGCACATTAAACAAGACAATAAACCTGGAGATGATGCCTCAGCTCTCCTATTTGCTAAACCCACTGAAGAGAACTTCTTTGTCAATGTAGATCTGCCACCCAACTGTCACAATGAGGTTCCTACCTCCTCAAACCTTCCCTGCATCCTGTACAAATGACCTAAGCGACCTGTAGATGTCCCTACGGTCAGAAAACGGCCTCCACGTCCTACAAAAAGACCCCTGTGACCTATAGATGTCCCTACGGTCAGAAAATGGCCTCCACGTCCTGCAAAAAGACCCTTGCGACTTGTCAAAATTTTTACCGCCCTCCTTTGCTTGCAGATCTACTGTAGAAGAGGGCATCGACCCTTTCTTCATACCATGGCTCAAAACCACTCAACGCTAATGGCTCCCCTTCGTTTACTCAACGGGGCTCTTTTATCTTCGACTAGGGTTAGAAGATCTTGGAATAATGAACCAATAATGCAAAGGGAAAGTCATGTCCCTATTGCTCGGGTCCATTTTTTTTGCTCTGGGGAAATCGGGTCCCACATAAAAGTTTTGAATTAAACCTACGCGCCCATCCAACGGTTGCTACCACGATCCCTTACCTTATGCAATCTGACGGTTTTCAAGCCCACTGTACCTGAGCACCCCAAAATCTATCCATAGATCATCACAGAGTTCCTATCAATACCCCAATTGCTCTGGGTATTCTTCTCATGAGAGAGTATCACCAAAAATCAACCATACACTAAATTTCTTTCTCCTTCTTCATACATTCTTCTTCCTTTGCCTCATCCTTTGCCATCAATGAAAATATGTCCAACAATCTCCCCCTTTGTCATTGATGGAAATACTCTTCCTCTATTTTTTTCCTCCCCCTTTGACATCAATGGAAAAGAGTGGACAGTACCATGCTCCCCCTAAGATCATGCTCCTTTTTCAATTACATTGGAACTGGTGCTTCTGGTTCCAACTTATTCAACAAATGGATCCTCCTTCAATTGAGGGAATGCTGCTTACTTCAATAGCTTATGTAAATGATGTTGATTTCTACTGATGGTTAGGATTCGACTTTTGCGTTAGCTTTTCTTATTCTTCAAATGCTCTTGGGAATGATCCTGGTTCAATCAGTGCTGCTCGGGCAGCTCCTTATTCAATTTATTTTGGTTTAACTGATGTTGTTGGGGCTGTTGGGAATAATAATAATAATTTTGTTCAATTGCTTGGAATGATGTTGTTGGGGCTGCTGGGACAAAAGATTCAATAACCCCTTCTCCCCAACAACAGAAATTGCTGGCATTTCCATAATCTAGTCCCTGTGGTAATCAAGGGGGCCTTCAGAGACAAATCCTTTTTTTTTATCTTGCCTCTTGCCCCTAAAACGTGTGGTTGATATCAGTTGAATATTTTAAAATGAACTTCATATGTTGTTCTACATTTTACCACTTCAATATGGTTACAGGGGGGAATTAGCCAATGGTCTCAACATAATATACTTGATTTTCCATAAACGTAAGGATCATTCCCTGTTGCTTGAGGTTAACCAATCTAAAAATGATGATCCATTGTCAAGAACAATGTTTCTTCGATCTGGACATGCTACTCTCTTTTTCAACAGTGTATTGATTGTAAACATTTTTCTCTTTCATCCACCACGTGGCCTTGATTGAAAGGCATCCTCCTCCTCCAAGAAGTCTCCTTGTACATAGTAATGTCTTCCTGTCTTCTCATGGTTGTCTCTGACAGCCTTATGTGAGAAACACATTTCACATTCATGAAATCTACACTTAAATGGTCTTAATCCAAGGTGTACTGCTCTAATGTGCTGATTGAGATTTGATTTTCGAGTAAAACTATGCAAGCAATTGTCAAAGTGGCACTTTATCCTCTCCACACATGTTTGGATTTCATGAATGCGCATGTGCCTTTTGATCTGTTTCTTCAATTGTTGACTCCCACAAACTTCACAACAAATACGACTGTGGTTCTGTTGCACATGTTCTCTCAAAGCATCTGCATTTTTAAAGTACTTCAAACAGCCCAACTCACATCAAATACCCTGTACATATGTTGTAGAATGCACATCATCCAGGTGCTTCACTAGCCTTGATGGAATTTTAAAAAACTTCCCACAACATGACTTTGGGCAAGGATAATTCTTCACCTCTCTGGATTGCAGATTTAGACTCTGCCATGACTCGCCTCTCTCTCCATGCCGCTTCACATGACATTTCAAATTAGACATAGATGATAACTGTAGTTTGCATTCCTCTTTGGGGCACACAAATAAATGCTCTCCCTTAGCCAGAGCATTTAGAGATGCTCATCAGCACCTTACAACCAATTGAGGCTTCTGTACTTAAGTAGACCTGATCCTCTGCATGGCAGAGACTACTCCCATTTTTTGTCGGAGATATTCGAACGCTTCCCTAGGTAGAGGTTTGGTAAATATATCAACAACTTGTTCTTTGGAGGAAACATACTCCAATTTCACCTTTTGCTCAAGCACTTGTTCTCGTAAGAAGTGATATTTGATGGGAATGTTATCCAGATTCTTTTCGGCACGAAATGAGAGAAGAGATAGAACACAAAAGTATTCAGAGATATTGCAAGAGAGACAACAATATAACAAAGATATAGAGGAAATATAACAAGATTCACAGATATACATTAATACATGATTTCTATTAACGAAATAAATGTACAGAGACTGTAAAATACAGAGTGAAAGACTCGCTAGAATGGTGGCAGCTTATCTCTGAGAAGAGATGTTACGACTACTCGCATTC
>ML789002.1:304154-314783 GCA_009831015.1 Picea engelmannii
GTTTCATCAATTTTCACACTGGATCAGGTAGTTTCAACCCTTTGTGCATTTGTCAACAAACATATTTTCCCAAAACTTCAGAATATCAGCAGTAACCCAGACTTCAGAGAATATATGCATTCAACATCCTTCGTCAGAAATCCCAACCGGATTCATATGAGTTCTATGCACTAGCCATCATCTTCTTTCAGAAGAGACAGTTTGGGCATCTTATTAAGACTTGTATCCATAAATCATATCAATACACAATTTTCTAGTGGCTATAATAACAACTGCAATTATCTCCAAAAGAAACACAAATCTACTGGCTGCAAGGCAGTTGAAAAATCCTCCTAAACACACATTAAACAAGACAATAAACCTAGAGATGATTCTTCAACTCTCCTATTTGATAAAACCACTGAAGAGAACTTCTCTGTCAATGTAGATCTTCCACCCAACTGCCACAATGAGGTTCCTGCCTCCTCAAACCTTCCCTGCAGCCTGCACAAATGACCTCAACGACTTGTAGATGTCCCTACGGTCAGAAAACGGCCTCCACGTCCTGCAAAAAGGCCCCTGTGACCTGTAGATGTCCCTACTGTCAGAAAATGGCCTCCACGTCATGCAAAAAGACCCCTACGACCTGTCAAAATCCTTACCGCCCTCCTTTTCTTGCAAATCTACTGTAGAAGAGGGCATTGACCCTTTCTTCAGACCATGGGTCAAAACCACTCAATGCTAATGGCTCCCCTTCGTTTACTCAATGGGGCTCTTTTATCTTTGACTAGGGTTAGAAGATCTTGGCATAATGAACCAATAATGCAAAGGGAAAGTCAGGTCCCTATTACTCGGGTCCATTTTTTTTTCTCTGGGGAAATCGGGTCCCACATAAAAGTTTTGAATTAAACCTATGCGCCCATCCAACGGTTTTTACCACGATCCCTTACCTTATGCAATCTGACGGTTTTCAAGCCCACTGTACCTGAGCACCCAAAAATCTATCCATAGATCATCAGAGAGTTGCCTATCAATACCCTAATTGCTCTAAGTATTCTTCTCCTGAGAGAGTATCACCAAATCTCAACCATACACTAAATTTATTTCTCCTTCTTCATACATTCTTCTTCCTTTGCCTCATCCTTTACCATCAATGGCAATATGTCCAACATTATCTTATAGGAATTTTTCTGGTGCGTTCTTGGTTTTAAACGTTAGTTAAGCCTTATTATATCATTAATATTTTCACAAAGTGTAAGATCAAGAGCTTCTTCATTCGCGAAGGCTTTAGGGCTCATCATCGGTTACATTAGAGCCACCACTGCCACCATTATAGCACAAAATTGACCAACAAGGGTAACTCGAAGTGACCAGGATGCAGGAAACTGTGTCTGAGACTACTTTGAGAGGAGATTACTTGAATCAGGAGGAACCTACTGTTTTTTACCTTGGAGCATAATCTCTCGGGCCATCCAACTCTCTGATCACTGACTTTTCATTGAAAATATTGGTACAAGTTTTCCCTCTGAGGGTAACACCTTACAAGTGTCAAATAGTCTTATAAGAAGCTATGGAAGAAAATGCGACTACCTCATTTGGGAGTCCTCATATTCCCATTTCAGGTATTACCACAGGGGGCATGTTGCCTCCTAACCCATCTTCATCGGTCTAGACCATAGTGGTCTCGACCCCCTCTAACTCAGGTAGTGGTATGATACCATCATTGGCGGTGACCACTGCTCCATTTATGCAGAGTGTGTTGGGCCCTCCATTTTCATATGGGATGCCCGACTTTGATTCGAACTCCGTCCTTACCTACTCCACCTTATAGACCATGGGTTTGGGGGCAGGGAGCTCAAATTATCTCGTGCAAGGGTCTACCGGGGGAACTTCAGTCCTTTTCAATCCTATCCCTTACGGTGGGGGTCATATACCTTCTTCATCCCCCCCTTTCTCGGTGGTGCTTTCAAGCAACCCATCAAGCTGAATGCTAACTAGAACTTGTTTGGAGAAGGAAGTTTAGGACCTTCATATTACACTATGCTAATGGGATCCATGTCGTTCTCTTTGTTCGACGCGTTTGGTAATAATGATTTTTCTTTGGCTTCTGTATCAGTTAGGGGAAACCAAAGTTTTGGACAATAGAATCTTGTGCAGGGTAATATTCCTACACAAGGGAAAAGTATAGGAGTTTTCTCCTCACAAGGAGTTTGGAATCCTTGGCAGGGATCAGTTCCCTCATAAGGGATGCCGGTCAGGGGAAACCCCTTCCATGGTCAATGCAACCCTGGGAAAGGCTCAGTACCTATGCCCCTCAGATTGGTTGGGAGAACCCCCTTCCAAAATATTTGGAACACAACGCAGAGAAACATACCTACCCAACCACGTCATCCAATTACGGGAATAAACTGATGATATCCTAGCAAACACAATTTCCTTATACTGGTCAAGGCCACAGTGTCTACCAAAACCTTGGCCAACAACCCAACTTTTCATGGAAACCTGGTGCCAGTCAAACTCCAGGCCCCCGTTTTCTTGTACATAGTACCCAACCCAAACTATTGTTTCTAGAAATGTTGCATCTTCCAGACTTGTCAACATTACTTAACGACCCGATTTTTCATGATCCACGTTGACCCCCCATTCCGACTATGTTGCCCTCGAATATTATGAAATTTGAAGGCAAGCTTGGCGAAGACCCAGGTCATCACATGAAAAATTTCCACCTATTGTGCTCATCAAACTCATTGTGAGATGACTCTGTACAGTTGCGCTTATTTCAACGCACTCTCAAGGGTGCCGTGAAATGGTATATTGAGCTCAACCTCTCAAGGTATTCTTACTTTAGCGACTTGGCAATGGTCTTCCTAAACCATTTCCAACTACCCATGAGATATGATGTTGGCACAGAATTGTTGGCCAACTTTGAGCAGACTAAGGCCGGTCATATCTCAGACCACATCTAAGAATGGTGGCATCAGAAGATCTTGATTAAGGTAAAGGTCCCACCAGATTTCTCGCTGGAGTGGTTCCTGAATTATTTGGTACCCATTTTTTCCAAGGATGTTACAACTTCAGGAATTTTTTCAGAGGAGAAGGTGATAATGAGAGCACGACAACTCGAACTGATTTACTCTCAGTCTAGCTTACTCTATGAGATATTTCCATATGCACAACGGTCCATCCTTAAGAAGGCTAGAAAAAATTATGGACCACATGCCGATGGTATATTTGGTTCAGCACAAGGATATTCCACTGATCTTTTGTGAAATCAATTGCAACAATTTTTGATACAATAGACAAATACCAACCAGACCTCTGGTTCGTCTATTCCCCCTACCCAAATGTCGAATGTACATAGTGTGTATTTTATGAACCTGAAGGCCAACCAATAGCCTGAAGGAAAGAAGAAACAACGAAACAAAATGGGTAAAGGGGATAATAAGGCTAATAACAATGTTGGCAGAGAAAACACGGAGAAGAGAAATTTGAAGTATCTGTGTAACCTTTTCACAGAAGACCACCCGAATCACCCATGCCCTTGACTTGCGGAGGCCCAAAAGATATTGGTGTAGCAAAATCCCACTGTGATGACAAACCCATTTCCACATGGGAAAAACATGGCTCAAGCCTTAGCTTCTTCGAGCGTGGATGGGGGAAATTAGGGACCCCCCACATCTTTTGGTAATACCTCCACTGCGAATGTTTATATGGTAAAAGGTAATGCTCAAATAGCGACCAGGGCCCAAGATTATGAAACACCAGAATCTGTCGAAAAGGGTAAATAAGCCACAAACCCACGAGTTCTTCTCCAGATCAAGAAGTGATGGGTGAAATGATGACACACATCCCCAAATGTACATTCAAGAAAGCTTCTCATAATTTGAATACGAGGGCTTCCCAAAACTACTCTATGGTGGAATATTTGGCACAAACTTCTTGCACGATGTCCTCTTTGGAGGTCCTCCAGAGCTTCCATTCACAGAGAAAGGATATGTTATCTGCCTTGGGATCTGCAGATACTTGTAATCTAGGAGCGATGGTTCTCGATCCAACAAACTTGAAACCTTGTATCCCTTACCACGTTGTGTTTCAGATATTAGTGGCTCACACCACAAAATATTTTACTCGAAATATCTTCTGCAGGGTAGTTGATGAGGGTACCCCGACTTGCGTGATGTTGTTGGCATGTTGGAAGGCCATTTACCAACCTATTTTGTCTCCATCGCCTACTTTCCTTACTTATTTTGATGGTAGTTCTTTCAGACCACATGGAATCATCCCTTCTTTCTCCGTGCAGTTAGGAGGGAATACCATGTGAGTCTAAGTTGAAGTGGTCGGTGCACCTCTTGAATACAACCTTTTGTTAGGAAGGAGTTGGACCTATGCAATGCATACAATGGTTGCCATAGTTTTTCAGGTCTTGTCGTTTCCACACGAGAGTCGAATCATGACCATTATCTAGTTATCCTTCTCTCATCCCGACCCTTCATCGGGGGCATCCATGGTCCCGATGATTGATAACCCTTAGCTCGACACCATAAACCTAGGGATTGGTTTGTGTCCATAATTGATGGATACTTTCAATTACTTACCTCCTTCTGGAGATCAAGTTTATATTGACTTCCCCCGACCAACCTAGGGTTGAAATATTTCAAATGTCATCGTTTTGAACAACTTACTTTCACGATCCATGGACTCTTCCTTCCCCATTGGCTCCGATCAAAGGGACAGGGAATTCTGACATGGCCATGTTCTTGTCTATGTCATAATTTGTGTACAACATTGTCCAACAAGCTTCGGCTTTCCCCGATCTGACTCCCGCATAGGAGTTAAATCCAATTCTCAGGCCTATTTTGGCTCAAGGTTCCCTTTCCACTACAGATTCTTTAGACTTATTATTTCCCTCAGATGAGGTGATTCTTGATGCATTGACTCATCCAAACAGACCCTGGGATGATCTCTATCATAGATCATACTTCCTCCCAGAGTTAAGAAGAATAGAGTTAGGTGAATTTGTGTTGACTGTTAGCACTAGAAGTCACCTCTGTATTGTGGTAGAGGTAATCCTAGTACCCATCAGGTTTTATGTTACAATGAACAAATTTAAAAGGGGGGTCTAATGGATGCAAACTCAAGATGATATCACTTTAACTTAGAAAAGTTGGCTAGTATGCACATGCATATGAGGTCTTGATCTAACTTCATAAAGTAAGTTGAAGTAAGGGTGAGAAGGAGGAATAACGTGAGGAGAAAATGTAAAGGTATGCTATGGACATCCAGTCTTCTAGCAGCCTAAGGAGGAAATGCTTCGAATATAAGATCCTCTTGGATCCAAAACTTCAGGAAGATGAAAATTCTATAACAACACTGCAATCAAACATACATCACAATACAGTTACAACACTTTACTCAATCATCCATGCCCAAGTCTTTCAGTCTTAGAGGAAAAAGAGATGGAACAAAAAGTTGACTGTCATTAAAAAAGAAGTCTCAAATTACACACATGACCAAAGAACCATAATTTTCATTAAAACTTTACAATCATGAGCTTATCTCTACCATCGACACTAAAAAAAATGGAAAAAATAGCTACATATAATCTAAACTGGCTCCGACTGCCTGAGGCGATCATGTCATGCTTTCAAAGATTTGCGTTGATGAGATTCTCTATCAGGCTGCACATGCAGATGTTGGTCAGACTGTTGTTGTGGGTGGGAAATCCCTCCAATGGACTAACATTAAGGGTTTTAATCATGCATGTAGAAATGACCTAAATTCTCCTACTTCTTACCAACATCCCAATCATAAACCCCATTATTCATATGCAAATACAAGGTTAAATAGATAAAGTTACTATACCTTAGTTTCTATGTTTGATGTCGATCCATTTAACATTTGGTCTCTCCTTGACTGCAACTCTCCTCCCAACGCTGACCTGCATTCATAAAAGACAAATAAATAACTCCACATGCATATGATCTCTAAACTAATGGGTTAGAGATTCTATCAAAATATAATGAAATTCAAATATTGACAATCTCATATGGCGGGATGGGAAAAGTACTTCTTTTATTAATCTCACAAGAGTAACCGTACAATAGTGAGATCAACCACTGCTCCTTGAATCTGGTTCTGGGCTCCTCTTCAACTGTGCTCCAACTACTTTTGCATATGCTTCTCTTCACACAATAGTTGCAAAAGGTTGGGGCAAGAGGAATGCTAAATTAGGTATAGTTTCTTTGCTATGATTTTTCCTCCTTTCAAATATGACCCCTACCCCTTATTTTATAGGATAGAAAGGGATAGGTATTTGGTCAAGTGACTATCTATGGGCGGTCAAACGGTTTAGTTAAATTACCCAAAACTATGTTTTTCATCTGCAACTTTCCATTTTTCATGTTTTTTAGGTATACGCGAGCTGTAGTGGGTCAGCTAGCGTACACACGCATGCAGTAGTGGAGCATGGCGCGTATGCCTTCAAAACATGTGTTTTTTAAGAAGCTATTATGTAGTGGGTTGGTAAAGAAAGAAAATGAGATGGCCTGATGCTAGGTAAGCATGTCTAGTGAAATTTAGGGTTATAGCAGATCCCCTAATGTGTGAGGTCAAAAGAGCATCTGATGGCCGAAATACATTATCAATCTTGACCAACGTACCAAACAAGTGAATCCAGGGACCATAATTTAGGAGGTTCCATCTGCAAAATAACCATTGTCTCACTGAGGCAGGCATACCCATGCTCGGAATGAAATAAAATCATGGCTACCAATCAAATACACTGTAGATCCATGTAATATAATTATATAAAGTGCAGATGCAAACAATACACAAAGGATCTACATCTAAAAATAAAAAGTATATACATGTAGTGTATCCATATTCAAGAAGAAAATCAGGCCTGATTGCTAGAGATGTGGCCTTCAAAGCTCAAGCAACAGCTTCAAAATCTTCACAACTTGGGTAGGAGTGTAATATGAGTGTACAACTTCACTACCCAGAGGTCTTCGATGGCTTGTTATGAATGGAATAGAGGATTTTGATGATCAGGTTGAAGGCTTCATGGATTTCGAACAAAGATTTGATTGGGATTTTGGGATGATCGAGAATGAAGGTAAGAGGCAATTTGCAGAGTGGACCAAATAAATTTTGGTAATAACTTCCCATGGACAATAGCACGACATAAGTTGAGACTTAGGAAAAATGATATTTTGACATAATTTCACGATGCAGGAGGCACCACAAACTCTCCATATGTTTGGAAGAATAACCAAATGGAGGAGGACACAACTATATGTAGCAAGAAAAACTTCCTAAGGTCATGTTAAATCCCAAGGCTTGGAGAACAAATGGAAGGATGTGCTTTGTCCAAGAGCGACTCATTGTGTTGCCAATAAAAAGAAAATACTTTTCCCTTCCTCGTTTTGGGGTATATTTTTTTTTTTGTCTTTTTCAATAATTTTGGAAAGCTTCAAAAAGAATAAAATAATGATATGTTACAAAGGAGGATCAAGTGTCGCAAACATACTAGTTCCAAGCATATGTAACACATGGATGCTCAGGGTAAAGGGACATATGGAGGAAAAGGACACTTGGGAAAAATCCTCCATGGGCCAAATGTGTCAAGAGGCAGAGGCAAAGTGATACAGGGCTTGCGTATAAGGTATGCTTTAGATTGTTTAGTTGAGAGAAACATGGAGCCGACATTAGGCCAAAGACGTAGGTATGCAAATGCAATTAATATGACACACAATGGTAACGTCCTTCTATGTAATTTTAACGATCCCAGAGAAGGTAAGCTCGACGATTTGTCATATCTAGAGAGTCTAAAAAATCATAAAAGGAGACTCCAATGGGGTACCTTTTTCGAAGATAGTCTAGTGGGTTCGAAAAAGGGGTAAACTAGCACCGAACAAATGTCTATTCAAAACCTTTTTAACGAGTGTGATAAAGAGAAGATCAGTTGACATTTTTTTCATTTTTAAGGAGTCTGAAAAAAAGCTTAACTATGGAATCCACCAGGAATGTTCTTCTGGACCATTTTAATGAGTGTGAAATAATAAGGTCACTTAGCAATCTTTTCAATTTTAGAGAGTCTGAAAAGAGCTTAACTATGGACTCCGTGGGGTTTCTTTTTTTTTAAATTTAGTCCCTCAAACCCAAAAAAGGGTTAATATCATACCTGAGAATACTCTTCTAGGGAACTGAAACTCCTAGAGTATACCTTTGTTCCTACAATTGACCATCCAAACCGAAAAAGGGGTAAACTACTGCCGGATAGATGTGACTTCAAATTTCAGTTTAGCGAGTGTGAAGGTCAACAAGATCGCTCGACAATCTTTTCATTTTTAGAGGGTCTGAAAAGGGCTTAAAAGAAGACCCATTATGTTTTGGGAGTCCCGAGGGTGAGGTCAAGAGTGATAATGAATCATGCAAATGAGGCTCAAACTCGTAGTTAGGAAAACTAATAAGGACCCCCGAGCCTATAGTCATTAGTGACGGCATGGACACCAAAATGCAACCAGGATCTACCTAGGGCATCCATGTTAAGGTAGGCTCTACCACTAAATTACGACACTTCTAAAGAAACAATGAGGGTCCTGTGTTGCAATTTGGTGGGATAAATCCTATAGCAAAGAGGAAAAGACAACAAGATGTAGAAAGTGAAGGTGGAATCCTAACGTAAATGAAACAAGTTGGAAAAATGTCTTTTAACTAAAGGAGATTTTAAAATGACCCAAATCTCCAAAACGTTTCCCAATACCCAAAGTAACACTTATTGTAACAAACCATAGAAAACTCTTGAACCATACTAAATGATTTTCAATTTAGAAAAAATGACAAAAGGGTCCAAAAAATGACAAAAAGGGGCCAAAAATTCTATAAACAGAAGTTGCCAGCTCATTATCACCATTATTAACTGAGAAATTGATTGTGGAGCCAAAAAGGCCCCTTTGTCAAAAGAGTTGATTCCGGGAGTTTCGATGGACGAAACGAACTTCTGATTGGACCAAGTAAGTACATACTAACCCCCCTCACATTTCAATTCTTTATTTAAGAATTTCTTTTCATTTTTGGGGGGGGCGTTGACCTTTAAAATGGTCAGCCCTACGTATACATGGGATTTCCTAAGACAACCACCGTATGCCCACATGCAGAGAAAATAATGCACGTGGTCATACGTGACTGTCTATATTACAGTTCGTGTATACCCTCCAACATAGGAAAAAAATAAAAAAAAACAAAGGGCTAATCCCTCTTGAACTTGTCAATTGTAGGATGTATGTTCACTGGAGGGAGAGGGAGCATGAGGACTTTGATGCTATGGTCTCAGATGACCCTGATGTTGTAGCTACATTAGCCTAATGTGGCTTATTTAAGTTCTTCCAGAGTGAATTTATGCGAGCACAACCTAGGCTGTTGAATGCCTTGATTGATTAATGACACTCGTATGTGCAGGCATTCATGCTTGAGGGACAGTTTTTGACTCCTACGACTGAAGATATCTATTTTTTGACTGGCCTCTCAAGGAGAAGGGAACCAGTCAACCTTCGCACTTTTCCTTCCAGGCCTCACAACATAGTGGAGTTGATTAACCTCTATTGTGAGGTAGGTAATGACATGGTGGGCACTTAGGTGTTGGTTCATAAGATCAACAACCTATCACTGAAAGCGATATTTCTTCTCATTGGGAAAATTATTGGATCCGCATCTTTACACCAGGCTTCCCGGGAACACATGAATTGTGTGGTTCAGTTCTTGAATGCACAAGTTTTTGGCTAGAGTATGACTTTACTAGACTGCATGAAAAGGAAATTGACAGAGTGTCGGATGTAGAGGAAAAAAAACTTTGGGTTTGGTACTATCCCTTGTGATTTCTTCTTTGAGAGGGTACCTAGTCTGAATCTGAGGGAGATTGTGCGAGGGCACGTAGCCTCTTCTCCAGTAGTAAATAGATGGGTGGCATTGTTGCTGTGATAGGGAGGAGGGAGGACTATCGAGGCCTTTGACGACAAGTTTTTTGATCGGTGGTCTCAGCATATTCCGGTGATAGAGGACTATCCCTATGCCATAATCGAATTTTCCAGGGACCCTGACATGGGCATACCACCCGGAGTGGTATGAGGAGAGATAGGTATGCTTTGTTTTTTGTTTTTTATTTTTCAAATTTATTTATTTTTTATGTTTTTATATATATCATTTTTTGTAAATACCAGAGTATCTGACAATTAAGTATATGTCATGTGCAGATGTGGGGCCAGTGCATCCAACAGACTTCACAAGGAACAAGCGATGTCCTCGACCAGAGGTAGGACCAACTATAGTTGGAGGACCAGTAACATAAGTGGGACCTCCAACCAGAGAGGCTGAGAGAGTATTGAGATGGGTAGAGTGGAATTTTACCTCGCTCACTAGTACAGTCCCCATGGCAGAGATCGAGGATCTGCCGCCATCTATGCATCCTCATGTAGTGGGGGCACCATGGACGTGGGTCTAGAATTTTTGGCATTTGGAGAACACCATTGATCATTATAATAGGGCCAACAGGCCCCGTCCTTAGTGTTATCACCCCATAAATTATGGGAATCAATTGATGACTTGGATATTATCTGTATCTAGTGTTTTTGTTGACAAATGATGTTTCATTCT
>ML789002.1:348678-381901 GCA_009831015.1 Picea engelmannii
TGAAATCTATAGCTATCTTCCCCGGCAACGGCGCCAAAATGTTGGTCACTATAATTGCTTAATTAATTTTAAACAACCAAGTGAAACATAAATTATCAACCCAGGGAAGTCTTTTATTTCAAAGATAGCCACGCACTGTATATTCTCAATTCCAAAAGCAGCTTAGTGTTGTAATAAAGAAATTATACTAATTATTTCTGTTGAAGCTCTGAATTAAATCACAGGAAAGTAACCTCCCTATTACAATTCCTTAAATATCAACCTAAGAATCCTGGATTACATTAAAATAATACTTGCAATGGGAAAGAACATCTATTCTGCAATTAGAGAATAGGACCCTTACTCTCAAACAGAGACTTCAACATTAACACTCTTTTCATGGAAACAATAATGCAGAAAACGATTAACTCTATCTAACAGAGAACAAAGCACTTAGTTCCTTTCTGTCTAAGCAGGAGCCTTGAGCCTTACTTCTGTTTTAGCACACTTGTGAGGTTTGAGGTCTACAGAGAACAGGGCAGTCTGATTCCTTTCTTTCTGAGCAGGGATCTCTAACCCAGTTTCTGGCTAACACCAAGGAAATTCTACAGAGAACAAGATGTTTTGGTTCTTTCCTTTCTGAGTAGGAACCCTTAATCCAATCCCTGGCTAACACACTTGCAGAGGTAAAGGAAACCTACAGAAGATAAGGTGTTGTAGTTCCTTTCTATCTGAGCAGGAACACCTTAACCAAATCCCTGGCTAGCACACTTGCAGAGGTAAATGAAATCTATAGAAGACAAGGTGTTGTAATTCCTTCCTGCCTGAGTAGGAACCCCTTAACAAAATCTCTGCTAGCACACTTGCAGCAATAAACGAAACCTACAAAAGTCAAGGTAATTGGGTTCCTTCCTATCTGAGCAGGAACCTTTTAACCAAACCTCTGGCTAGCACACTTGCAGCAGTAAATAAATTCTACAGAGGTTATGATATTCCGATCCCTTTCTGTCTGAGCAAGGACCTTTGATCAATTCTCTGCTAGCCTCTTAAAATCATCACACAAGATTGCTGATAAAAAGAATTACAATTCATTCAGTAACTAAGACAGAGTCAGTAGTGTTTCAGCAAAGTGGAGTCCATTAAAACAGTGTTTCAGCAAACGACAGTTAAACAAAACGTAAACATAAATTATACTAACAAACTTCTATCTAATGGGTGAATCTTGTGATGAAGGTGGGCCCTCCCTTCTCACAAGATTCCCCTGAGGGAAAGAGCTAGAGAAGGATACTCAAAGCAGTCTTATATTCAGCTATCGAAATATCACATTACAAATTGAAAGAATAGGATACGTCCCGCTTCTCTGGAGTTGCTTCAATGTATCAAAACTTGGATATCTCAAATGGTGATTTCCTCTGATTTAAAGAGGAAATCTCTTCCATACAATCATTACAATGCATATTTGAATCCTATCCTAAGTCGGATCTTCTTTCTAAATCAGCATAGGATGTCCTAGTCTCACGCAACCGAATGCTATTACAGGAACTGGATAAGATATTGTTGTTACGACTGGTGTAATAGCTTCTTCTTCGTTGTTGTGGATGTTGTTTCAGCATCGCAATTCATGGGTTGTTTCAGCCACGTGAATTGCGCTCTGACTGTTGACCGCTGACTGTGTTGGCTTCCTCATGTTTCAGCACCGTCGGTTTTCTCTGTGTTTCAACATATGCAACTCTGGACTGTGTACTAGCTCCGTGTTTCAGCATCTTGCGACCTCGAACTGTGTAGCAGCTCTGTGTTTCAGCATCTGCAGCCTCGGACTGTGTAGCAGCTCGGTGTTTCAGCATCAGTTCTGTGTTTCAGCAACGACGGCCTTGGACAGTTCTGTGTTTCAGCAATAGGCCTTGAATGCAAATCTGCAGCTTTGGACACTTATGCATTTCTAATCAATGGTTAAGTACGAGAGTGATGTAAAATATTATGCAAAACAGATTAAACATATAGTAATGAGAAGGGACATTGTATACCTTTGAGATGATCAGATAAAGTGATAGTATGAGTCTAAATGTAGGTGATCAAGAGTATAATGGTGGCAAAAAGTATAGGCAAAAAGGTACATTGTGTGGTCCTAACACCCGTCATCTTTGAATGTTGGCATAGCTTCGACCGACTTAGTGAAGTATTATAATACTACGATGATATAGTAGTGCCCCCTTGTTGAAGGGGGGTTGCATGTAGTGTAATCAATCCCCCACTTGGTGAAGGGACCCACGGTGATGACGAGAAACATGGGAGTGGGGTGTGCCCTCATCTTCTAAGAGAATATTTGACACAGGTAGCACTTCTTGACCGATTTGACACAATCTTTGATTAATGTTGGCTAGAAGTAAATGGCTCAAGAAATCTTTTGGGCTATTGCCAACCTAGACAAATGACCGCCACATGCTCTAGTGTAGAAAATGTTAATCACGATTTCTTCTTCTTCATGAGTGAGACATCGGTGGAGGATGCAGTCTACACCTCGACAATACAACGTGTCCTCGAGTATGAGATAGTTCTCATCTTGATGGCGTATACAACAAAGCTCATCAAGAGAAGCAGAGGCAGAACACTTCAAAGTATCGAGATAGACAAGGACATATCCATACTAGGGGTCGAAAGACATAATAAAAAACATATCTCCTTTGATAGGATACTTGTCGGGTATAACATGACATGATTCGACCAGAAGTTCAAATATGAGTTCCACAAAGACCATCGACTTTTTGGATTTCACCGAAACAAACTTCAAGTCAAATTCCTAGAGGATAACTATCCATCTACTGATATTTCCACCGATGACTCGTTGTGTCAATACATATTGAAATGGGTTCATGACGACAATGATGGTGGTCTTGCGAAACAAAATGTAATGACGGAACCGTTGGACAGCATGGACTGCTGCCAACGCAAGTTTTTTCAGTATGGGAATAATTGAGTTCTGGTCCAACTAGGCCTCGAATCAAGTAATAAATCACATATTATGAGATTAAATCATCCTTCTGAACTAAGACCATACCGATGGTCGAATCTGTAGCATCCAAGTACAATAAGAAATATTTATTATAATTGGGTGGTCGAAGCAAAGGGGTTGATATGAGGGCACTTTTCAACACTGTAAAAGAGCATTGATCAGCTTCATCCTAATGAAAAGGAATGTCCTTCTTCAATAAACGCATAAAACCCTTCATGATCTCGACATAGTTTGCAATGAAACGCCATAGAAAAATCTCTTTTCTCTGTAGACTCTGAAGCTGAGGTATGGTGCACGGGGGAGACAATTGAACTATTTCCTCAATATTTAGAGGATCTACCATGATCCTTGTTGTCGAAATGATGAAACCTAACAGACGACCTGATGTGACGCAAAAACTGCACTTGTTAGGATTCAAGCAGATTCGATAGTAGCAACATCGTTCACGGATAAGTCAGAGGTGTTTTGGATGATCATCTCTCTTATGAGATCGTGACACTAAATCATTGATATAATCCTCGACTATGTGTTTGAGGTCGTGGAAAGAAAAATACATGGCCCACTGAAACATAGCTCCAACATTTTTTAGACCAAAAGGCATCTTACGATAAGTGAATGTACCCCATGGGAATATGAAAGCGGTTTTGTGCTAGTCTTCGGGTTTGATTTTTATCTGATTGTATCCCAAAAAATGATCCATGAATGAAAAGGATTCGCATCCTACGCATTCATCGACTATCTGGTAAATAAATGGCGTGGGGAAATTATCTTTTGGGCATGCCTTATTCAGATCACAGAATTCCATACATATGCGAATTGTGTCCTATTTTTTATTGACTGGCATGTGATTCAACACCCATTGAGTCAATTGGATGGGGTAGATGAAACCGAATTTAATTAGTTTCCCCACTTCATCCTTGATAGATGTTTCTTTCCTAGGATTGACCAGACGAAGCTTTTGCCAGACTGACTTGACATTAGGATAAGTCATGATTTTATGTTTGATGATTCTTGGATCTATGCCTAGCATTTCCTTGTAAGACCAAGCAAACACGTCACATAATTCTTTAAATAAGTCTTTGTAGATTTGAATCTCCTCGGGGGAGCAATCTGCTCCAACGAAAATATTCTCCATGACGCCAGGGGATTTGGAGATATCAATAGGTATCGTTTCAGCTATTGTTGCCATATTTCCTTAAGCTTAAACTGTGTTCATTTCCAAAGGATTGATAGGACAATCTTTATCTCCATTCATAGTCAGATTGAATTCACCTGCTTCAATTCAGATTAACTCTGGGAGGAAGTAAAATCTATGATGAAGATCATCCCAGGGTCTGTCCGAACTAGTCATTGCCTAAATAATAGCTTCATCTGAAGGAAATACTAAGTCTAAAGAATCTGTATCAGCAAGGGAACCTTGAGCCCAAATAGGCTCAAGCACCAGATCTAACTCTTATGCTGGAGGCAGATCGGGGTCGACAAAATCTCGTTGAATGATTGAGTATGAAACTTTTGTTGCGGAAAAAGGCATGGCCATGCCATGGTGCTCTGTCTCTTCCATCATAGTGGATGGGGAAGGAAGAGTCCACAGATCGTGAAAGTACATTGTGTGAAACAACGAGATTTGAAAATTTTCAGCTCGAGGCTAGTCGGGGACAACCATCATGTAATGGACATTTCTAGTCGGAGGCGGGTGATCAAAAGTACCCATCAATGGTGGGAACAAACCAAGCCCTATGTTGATGATGTCAGGATGAGGGTTATCAATCATCGGGACTATGGAGACTCTCGATGAAGGGTCAGGATGAGAGAAGGATAACTGATCAATGGTCACATTCTGACCCTCATGAGGAAACAACAAGACCCAAAAAACTGTCGTGACCACTGCTTGCATAGCATAGGTCCAACTCCTTCCTAACAAAATATTGTAGTCGAGAGATGCATCGACCACTTCAAATTTGACGCACATGGATTTTTCCCCTAACTGCATGGGGAAAGAGGGAATGATCCCATGTGGTCAGAAAGAACGTCCGTCAAAAGCTGTAAGAAGAGTAGGTGACAGAGACAAAATGGGTTGGCCAATGGCCTTCCAACATGCTAAAGACATCATGCATGTCGTGACACCCTCATCCACCCCTGTACAAAAAATGTTTTGGGTAAACGTTTTTGTGGTGTAAGCCACTACTATATGAAAAGCTACGTGGTAAGGAAGATGAGGTTTTAAGTCGATGGTATCAAGCATGATCATTCCTGGATTACAAGTCTCGACATAGCCTAAGTCAGCTAACAGGGCCTTTCTCTAGGAAGGGAAACTCTGGAGGACTTCCAAAGCAGACATCGCACAAGGGGTTAGTGATAAATCCTCCACCACAGAGTAGTTTGGGTGGCCCTTGCGTTTGGGTTGTAAGAATATTTTTTGAACACACATTTTGGGATGCACATCGTTGTTTCGCCCAATGTTTTCTCAATGTGAAGAGGAAGAGGTGGGTTTTCGACTTCTTTACCCTTCTCAGGGGTGCCTGGATTTTTGTAATCATGTGCTCTATTTGTTATATAGGCATCACCTTTCATCATATACACATTTTTGGATGGAGGATTATTCGAAGACAGAGGGAGTCCTTGACTTCCCCTTTCTGTGCTCGAGGAGGCTTGAGTTATATTTTTCCCATGTGGAAATGGGTTCGTTAACATGATAGGTTGTTGTTGTGCCGATAAATTCTAGGCCTCCACAAGTCGAGGGCACTGATGGGTTGGGTGGTCTTCCTTGAAAAGATTACAAGGATACTTTGAATTCTTCTTTGAAGTGTCGCCCGTGCCATCATTATCGATGGGTTTCTTATCCCCCTTACCCTTTTTCCATTTTTTCTTCTTTCCATCAGGATACTAGGTGGCCTTCGGGTTTGTCATTACACACTATGTACATCCAAATTTTGGGTATGGGGAGCAGCCAAATCGGTGGTATGGCTGGACACTATCTGTTGTATCGACAATTGTTGCAATTGATTTGATAATGGATCAGAGGGATTTGTTTGTGATGAACCAATAATTCCATCAACATGTGGTCCAGACCTTTTCCTGTTTTTGTCAAGGATTGACCTCAGTGCATATGGAAAAATGTCATAGAGTAAACCAGACTGAGATTAAATTATCTCTAGCTGTTGCGCTCTCATTATTGCGTCTTGCTCGAAAAACACTCCGGATGTTGCAACATATTTAGATAAATGGGGTACCAAATACTTAAGGAACCACTCTAGAAGGAATGTTGTTGGGACTGACATTTTTATTAAAATCTTTTGGTGTCTCCATTCTCAGATATGATCTAAGATATGGTCCACTTTTGTCTGTTCAAAATTGGCCAGCAATTCAGTGTCGACGTCGTATCTCACAGGTAATTGGAAATGGTTCAAGAAATCATTTTCCAATTCGTCGAAGGAAGAGTGTCATGAGCGGTCGAGCTCCATGTACCATTTCGCAACACTCCCTATGAGAGTGCGTTGAAACAATTACAACTGAACGAAGTCATCTCTTAATGAGTTCGACAAGCACTATGAGTGGAAGGTAGTCACATGATCACCAGGATCTTCATTAGGATTGACCACAAACTTTGGAATGTACGAAGGCAACTTGGTCAGCATAGGAGGCCAACTCAGATCGTGATAGATGGGGTCATTTAAGAGCCTTGTCAAATCTGGAAAGTGCAAGGTTGCCAGGAACGGTAGTTTAGGTTGTGGATTGTATCCAGGGAAAAAGGAGCCTAGGATTTGAATGGCACCAGGTTTCCAGGAAAAGTTAGGTTTCTAGTTAGGGCTCTAGTAATAACCATGGTTGTGACCAACATATAGATTGTGCACTTGTTGAGACATCATCGACTAGTTCCTGTAATAAGACGTAAAGGGTTGAGATTGCATTGCATTCCAAGGATTTTGGGAGGGGTTTCCCCCTGCCGATTCGACGAGCATAGGTGTTGGGCCTTGCCCGGGGTTCCTCTAGGTATGGAAGGGGTTTCCTCTGATTGACATCCCTAGCAAGGGGACTGGTCCCTTCCATGTATTCCAAGGTCCTTGTGAGGAAGGAATTCCTAAGTGTGCCCCATGTGTAGGAATAGTACCCTGTACAGGATGTGGTTGTCCATAACCGGGGTTTCTCCCGGCCGAAACGACAACTGAGGAGAAAGCATTGTTACCAAACATGTCAAACAAAGAGAAAGGTTTCAAACCAACCGACATATTATAAGGAGGGAGTGCTTGACTACCTGCTCCAAACAAGTTTACGTTAGGCCCGGGGGAGTGTTGAGGAACATCGTCGAGCGAGGGGGATGAAGGGGGTATATGACCCCCACCTTAAGGGAAAGATATAAAGGGAGTTGAAGTTCCCCCCATAGATCCTTTCAGAGGAGCCTTGGAACTCCCTACCCCCAGACCTAAAGTATGTAGAGTTGAGGAGGAAAGTACAGTACTTGTACCGAAGCCAGGAATCCTATATGAGAAAGGAGAGCCTGTCGCATTCTGATTAAATAGAGCAGTGATTTCTTCCATAGATGGAATCAGACCATTGCTCGAGGTAGAATTAGTCGATACCATGTGTTACCCATGATTTTGGTCATCGTGATGATGTATTGATGATGGTGTACTTAGGCTCTTCATAAGAACTTTCTCCTGAGAAAAGTTACTTTCATCTCTTCCCAGAAAACTCATTTTTGAAGAAGGTTTGCAGGCTGCTAATATATTAGGCTGCGAGAATGACCCAGTCTCACAGGCTACCTTAAGCCAGGGTGCGCACTTCTCGCACTGTGTTGAATAGCTAGGGTGCGAACTCTTCCTAAAGCATGGAAAAAGATGAATTCTCGATGCTTCTAGAAGGGAATCTTCTAGAAGAATGGGTTGGTATTCGAATGGTTATCCTTGTGCTGGATTCCATGATATTGTGGGATCATTCTTATCCAAGGAACTATCTTATTCTCTCCTATATATTGAGGGAATTCTCATGGAAAAGGTTAAGCAAGATTCATTGGAGAATTGGTGAAAGAATTGTGTGAAGGACTTAGCCTGAACAATAGCTTGGAGACTCTAGAAAGTCTATCAAGAGGATTTGATCTTCTTAATACAAGGATTGAGAAAGTGTTTGTGTTGGAGCCAAGATCCATCGAAAGGAATCTTGTGACATCAAGGCAATCAGGTTGTAATCTTTACTTTCAATCAATATGATACAGTGGCATGTCCCTTTCCCATAAAGCTATTCTCACTTTATTGTCTAATTCCTTGATCATACACATAAGTTGACTGTTGAATATATTTTGCTATATTTACTTTGGTTGGTTTTTTTTGTCTTGGTATTGACCTCACAAGAGCACTGGAGCGAAGCGGAAGCAACAGAGACCCTAGGAAGCGATATTAAGGTATGTTACTTATTCCTTCCTACTAGTTAATTCAATGGTCAAAACTTAGGGAAAGAGTCATGTCCTGTCCTGTTTTGTTCTAGATCCAGGTTGATCTAGGGAGATCTGTTAGTGTTCGTACCTACCGATTAGTACGATAACACCATGGTGTCCCGCATCGACGACAGTTGGTTAGGAGGTGGAACACCCCCAGTAGTGAAAATCGTGAAGGAAATATCAATATTCCCTGAATAAGTGGAAGTGTTTTCTTCCATTGTTGTTGGTGACACTACTTGACGCTCGTAAGGTAGAACCTATACGACGATGGGCACTGATAGGTTAGTGATGGGAGGGTTATACGGACCAAGAGCCTCTATGCTGAGGTAAAAAATGATTGGTTCCTACATAATCAAAAGTTATCCTTTCAAAGATGGGTTGGGCACAATTTCTTGTAACTCGGTTATCTCAAAAGACCCTTGCTGGTCTAATTTTCTCCTTAGCAGTGGTGGTGCAGNGGGGGGGGGGGAGTTGAGGCCAACCAGTGGTAGTCCCAAAATACTTCGCAACTAACAAAACTCCTGATCCTCCACTATGTGAGAATATCAAAGACACACTAGGGAAATCTATAATCATTTAAAAACCAACACACACTAGAAAAAGTACCTATGAGATAAAACAAGCAGTCACTAACTAGTTGGAAGAATAGTTACAGCAACTAACACTAGATCAACTTACCGGTGCAAGTGTAACTCGAATACGAAAGCACCCTCTGGGTATACTCTGCAAAGCGTGGCCCAATGTCTATCCTAGGTACCGTGATATACCCCTGCAGTTACCTGTGTAAGTCACTAGAAAGATAGGAAACTAGGTTTCCAGTGTGCAAACAATCACCAAGCGAGTACAATCGACACTCGAATGGACCGAAATGAGCAGGGTATCAAGACTGAAACCTATCAAGGGTATCAAAAGCAAGTGTTCTGAAAGATGGCTGAGGACCTTGAACGAATTCGAGACCCATGAAGCTCCATGGAAAATGCAATCAACGGAATCCCAAGACAAGCCCTCTATATGCATTCCCCACTATGCTTGGTCCGACTTTGGAGGGGTTATCTCCACTACCTTTCCTTACGCGACCTCATTTTTATCCCCTATGTTAGAGGGGGGTCCTGGATAAATTTTACGATACTAGACTTTTGACACTCCCTAGCACAAAATCTTATATTTTTTTTTTCAGCCTTGAAGAGTTTCCTCTCCAATCCTAAATCAAGTCTCTAACCTAGACTAGTTGATGGACCCTACAAAACATAAAGTCTAGTTGATTTTAATTAATCGTTAATTTTTTGGTCTTGTCTTAAGTCAAAGGTTATGAAAGTTAAACTAGTGATGTTTTGACGGACCAAAGAGAAGATAAATAGAAAACTGGAAACAAAATAACTTCTTCTTGACAAATTCAAATTTTCTCTTTTAAATTCTTTATCCAACTTTTCAAACTTTTTTATTTTCTAAGATCGTTTAACTAAAAAAAATCAAAACAAGCTTTCACTCGACTACGAGCTACTTATTTTCCTAATTCAATTAGACAAGAACTTACGAAAACAATCTTTTTCCTAATGATTAATGCAAACAACCAACTATTTAACCAAACCAAGAAGTAAAAAGAGATTTTGTGTTGTTTTTTTTATTATGCTTCAAAAACAAGAAAAGTTTAAAACTGTATGTCTTCTTCTTTTCTGAAGAAAAAAGGTGAAAAAATAAAAACAAGAGAAGTCCAAAAAGGACTTCTGGCCAACCACAAGACATGGGGAGTTACTGACAACCAAAAAGGAAGATCAAACTGACTCACTATCTCATCAAAAAACATAGCAAAGAAAAAGGAAGAAATATTTTAAATGAAAAAGAAAGCTATGCTGGAACACAACCTAGACCGAAACTGCTATGACAGAGACCATAAAGAAACAAGAAAAACCTAGGAAGTAAAAACTTAACAGGGAAGAGGATGACTGTCTCCTCAAAATTTTCTAGACAGACACCCGACTTTCACTTCAACAACCAGCGTATGCACGCAGGTTGCCTAAAGACAAGACACGTATGCACACGTGCAAACCCACTACAGGACACATGTGCCTCTGTTTCTCCTCAAGAGAAGAAATAAAACCATCTAATCTCAGGCAGGGAGTACTGGTATTGAAAACTAGCACCCCTTAAAGGTACAAAAACTTACTTTAACAAAAAAAAAAATGCAAGGAAATTTGAGAAAACAAAGCTAATCTAAGGTTATACCTAGGCTATGAAATGCAACAATAGAAACCAAAACTAGATCCATAAAACCCCTGAGAAGGATCACTTCTGATAGGGAAGAGGATTACTGCATCTCTTTAAAAAAAAAAATATGGACTTAGACACGCGACTGATCTTTCAGTAGCCAGCATATGTACGCAGACTGTATGAAGTCAGGGTGCGTGTATAGGTGATAATACCTTTTACAGGCCGTGTATGCCTCTGTGCCTTCCCAAAAAAAAAGAAAAAATAGTCAAGCAAAGGAAGCAGGGAGTACTGGTATGGAAGACCAGAATCCCCACTAGCTCATACTTTTGCAGAAACTCAGAAAAAGGTACTAAAACCAATTAAAAATACCCAACAAGTATCCCCAAAAAACCCTAGAGATTTCCCTAGTACGGTAGCCAATTTTGTTGTGGGTGGGAAATCCATCATACAGAATAGAATTAAGGGTTTTAATCATGCATGCAGAAATGAGCTAAAGTATCCTACTTCTTACCAACATCCCAATCATAAACCCCATTATTCATATGCAAATACAAGGTTAAATAGATCAAGTTACTATACCTTAGTTTGTGTGTTTGATGTCGATCCCTTTAACGTTTGGTCGCTCCTTGACTGCAACTCTCCTTCCAATGCTGACCTTCTTTCATAAAAGACAAAAAAAGAACTCCATATTCATATGATATATAAACTAATGGGTTAGAGATTCTATCAAAATATAATGAAATTTAAATATTGACAATATCATATGGCGGGAAAAAACTTCCACTGTGTCAAATGAATCAAAGGAAAAAATAAAAAAATCCTTGGAGTAATCAGGGCTGATTAGCGTATGTGCCTCATTCAATTCCTTCTTGATTTGGTTGAAGGAATCTCTAGACTTAGCAGTCCATTTTACTTCACTTCCCTTCCCAAGCATGCCCATGATATGCTTTACTAATTCGGCAAAATTTGAAACAAACCTTCTTAAGAAATTATTTTTTCCCAAGAAATACTCAACTTCCTTCTTGGTTATGGGAAGTGACAAGGTTTGAATATCTTCTACCCTTATTGAATCAATCCGGACCCCCCTCTGTTGATACTATGTGGCCCAACAGTTTTTCCTCCTGCATAGAAAACAAAGACTTTTTGGGATTGAGGGAGAGACCAAATTTTCTGCATTTTGAGAAGACCTTTCTCAGATGTTGACAATGATCTTTATTAGTTTTGGAAAAAACTGTAATGTCATTGAGGTATATGACTACAAATTTATCCCTTTCTCCAATGAAGACAATGTCCATAGCTTGCTGAAAGGTTTCTCCTGTGTTCATCAATCCAAAGGGAATTTTAGCATACATGAAAGTTCCCCAAGGAGTAATGAAGGTCATCTTTTTTTTGTCTTCAAGTAGGACAAATATTTGATTGTAGCCATAAAATCCATCAATCATGGAAATCTTGGATGCACTTTTCACTCTCTACAATATGTGTTCCATCTTTGGCAAAGGGTAATTGTCCTTCTTAGAGATTTTATTCAGGTTCCTGAAATCAACATAGAGTTTGATTTCTCCATTTTTCTTCCTTATTGGGAACAAGTTGGATACCCAATCATAATATCTCAAGGGAACAATGATCTGGGCATCCAAGAGATTTTTAACCTCCCTCTCCATAATAGGAAGCAACATAGGATTTATTTTTCTTAATTTCTGCCTAAATGGTTTGGACTCCTCTTTCAATGGGAGCTTATGCTCAATGACATTGGTTTCATATGTTTTGAGATATTCATAATTCCATGAAAATACATCAATATATTCCTTCAATAGCTTAGCATACTCATCCCTTTGTTCCTTTGATAGACTACTTGACAACTTGACAAACTTTGGATCCCCCTCTGTGCCAATATTGCACTCATCCACATCCACATTCTGATTTTAAATCTTTCGCTTTACTTCCACATCATTTCTGCCAAATAGTCTTTCCAAAGGAGCTAGTCCCTTTGGGATATGGTTGCTGGGCAACTGGACAATATGATGATTAGCAATTTTGTTCAAAAAAATATCAGCATGAGGATTTATTTCAGAATCAAGATCTTGATCAATGTGTAATGAAAAAAATTCCTCAACAGTCTCTAGGAATATTTTGATTTTAAGATCATCCTCAAAAACTTTCCAATGCTTGACATTGTTAGGTATAGAGGGTCTATATTTCACCTCTACATCATACCTGATTTTAGGTGGCAAAGGGACTCTAAAATTTCTTGCTGAAACATCCATAGAATCAGCCATGGCATTCTCTTCTCTTGGAACAAATGAGATGTTGAAAGCCAAGAAAAAACTATCAATTAGATCCCGAACTTCATTTCTGTAACTTCTAAGCCAAGGGTGCTTGTCTTGATAAATATTTTTGATTTGATGGAAAATTAACTCGGCATCCCCAAACACTGATATCTCTTTAATCCCCATGTCCTTTGCAGTGCTCAAACCCAAAACAAGAGCTTCATACTATGCCACATTGTTCATAGTTTCAAATTCTAACTT
This sequence comes from Picea engelmannii, assembly GCA_009831015.1. NCBI lineage: Eukaryota > Viridiplantae > Streptophyta > Pinopsida > Pinales > Pinaceae > Picea > Picea engelmannii. Next base: position 361,835 of record ML789002.1, read on the forward strand.
GTAGGACAGAGATATGATCTCTTGAATGGGTGAGACAAGGACCACTCCAACACCAACACCTTCTCTTGAGGAGGCTCCATAAAAGAAAATTTTCCAAACAAAGGTAATCGGAGGAGAATATTCACAAAAGAAAGGGACTGATTTCTAATTTCAAGATGGGGTTCATGGGAATTAGTGAGATGCAATACGATGGATCCCAAATCAGTATCAAGTGTGAAAATAGGATGATTGGTGGGGTCAGATTCATCAATGATAATGCAGGCCAACTGAGCTTCTCTGTACGGTCTTCTATGATCCCCTCTGAACATAGGAATGGTAGAATATGTGAGGTTCATATGAAATGTTCCTACATGTCTCTTTATCCAATATCTAGATAACAACATGCCAAACTTGGGGGGGAAATTATCCACCACAGTATCCATGACCACACTTTTCAGGGGAAACTGAAACAAGGTCATGACCATATCTTTGATGACCCCAAGACACTTCACTTTCCTATAATCAAAAGAATACAGGTCATGGTAAGTATTTGTGATTTCTAATCCAAGTTCATCCATGACAGATTTGGGCATGAGATTATGAGAAGCCCCTGAGTCCATCAAACAATTATGCAGCACATTGTCATGTATGATCAGATATGTATTGAATGGATGGGATGAGTCATCTCTATATTCTACCATGGGGCCTAATATGACTTCTGGATTTTCATCCTGGATATTAACCAAGTCTGAGGAGTGAGATGCAGGCTCATATTGTAACAATTTAGAGAGGGATTTTTTGAAATCTACGTGATTGAATAGCTCTAAAATAGGTACAGGGATACCAATCTTTTGAATCTCATGCTCAAATATAAAATAGGAGAGGGATTTTAGAATTTATCTCATTTATGGGAGAGGACCTTTGGCTATTGGTTAGGTGTTCTTTGTTTTCTTTTCCTTGTTGTTGTTTGCTATGTCTTTAGCAAGATTCTTTGCTCTGGAAGGCTGATTGAGGATGTCAGAATTCCCCTCTTTCTTATTAGACCTGATTTTATATTTATTGGGACTACTATTGGTATTATCCCCTCTACTCAGCTCATTTATTTGGATATCCATGAGGAAATCCTCGTATTCATATTAAGTTAAATGGGGAAAAGGAGATGTGTCTCCAAGACAATGGATTTCAGGATCAAGATCTTATTCCTCTCCTTCCTCATCAACAACGAGATTATTTTGGAGAGGGGTTTGGATTTTTTGATCATCCCTATATCTGTTTCGGGTCTCTCTTGGAAGTATGTGAGGGGTATGGTTTGGTCTCCTGAAGTTACCTCTGCTATCATTGTTTTGGGCATTCTTATAACTCTGCTTCCCTTCAAATTCCATCTTCTCCATTTCCGTAGAAAGATATTTTACCATCTTGGTCAATTCATCTACTTGAGGGTGGGACACAGAGGAACCAAAGGTTCAAGCTTCAGATCTTCCCCTTCCTCTATCTCTATTAGCCTTATTCATGAGTCTATCGACTTCCAATACGTTGGACTCTACTTCCAGGGTTGCATCTTTCATATGAGCCAAAGAAGTAGCTCTTCTCTCTCTTAACAGGAGGCAAAAATCAGGGTCTAAAGCGCTAGCATAAGTAATTGTAGCAGAGGCTTCTATAGGCTTTATCTTAGCAAGGATCTTATTGTACATTTTGTTGAATCTTTTGGAGAAGTCAGGGACAGACTCTCCCTATTTTATTTTTAGGGACCCAATCTCTATGATATAATACATAAAGTATTTTTTATCCCCCCATTGTCTCAATAAAACATCATCTAAATCCTCAATCCCAACAATGGATCTAGGGGTCAACTCCCTAAACCATTTCATAGCCTCACAATCAAGGCTCTGGACAAAGACTCTTATCCACACATCCTCATTTTCAATATTTAGATTGTTTGAATAACTGTAGAAGGAAACAAGGTGTTATTCAACAATTATGTCTTCTTCTCCTGTGAATTTGGGCATGTATTTTAGGTAATCTCCAGTAGGGAGGGTGTTCATGGGCTGAGGTAAGACTAGAGGGGAATACCTTGCAGCCACTATGGAATCCATCCTATTCCTCGGGAGATTGGCACCTACCAGAGTGATGATAGCTAGAGGAGAACCAGGAGGAGAAGAGTTCGAACCGAAGAGAGTGGAATTGCTCTTCTGGGAGAAAAGGGGACCGACTGAGTGTTGGGGGAAAAGGTCATCGGGCTTGAAGGAGCAGAGGGTTGGATTTTTGTAAATGCAATGACTCGAACAAGGGGAGGAGTGGTAAAACCTAAAGTGGGAAAATATTCTGAGGTCCTGGATTAAACTATGGTACAAATTTAGTGGATATAGGAGTGACAAGGCTTCCTCCATCCAATCCCAGACCAGGCAGGGAGAAATAAAAAGGAACTCTCCCAAACTTTAAACTTTGGGAAACTCTAGTAGCTGGTATAATAGGAAAATTAGAAGTAGATATTGGAGTTTCTAAATAAGGATGGTGAAAATCATCATAAATACCTAGTTCAACAGCCGAAGTACCTTCCTGAGGGGTCTTTCATCTTCTGACAATTTTCTTTGGGCTAGCTTCAGGTGTTGCTAGAGGCAGCTATGGGGTAGACCTTGTGTGTCTTCCTCTAGAATACAACTGAAATAGTGGATTCACATCAATGGAGTCGCCAAGTGCACAGTTGAAATATTTGATGTACTAAGTTCAAATGCACCTTTAGAACCAGTAAGCTTTGTCGTTCAATCCCAGGGAGAATATTCAATTCATCCCCGACAACGGTGCCCAAAATGTTAGCACTAGAAGTCACCTTTGTATGGTGGTAGAGGTAAGCCCAGTACCCATCAGGTTTTATGTCACAATGAATAATTTTAAATGGGGGTCTAATGGACGAAAACTCAGGATGATATCACTTTAACTCAGAAAACTAGGCTGGTAAGCATAGGTAGATGAGATCTTGATCTAAATTCAAATAGTAAGTTGAAGTAAGAGTGAGAAGGACGAAGAAATTGAAGATAAAATGTAAAGGTTTTCTATGGACATCCGGTCTTCCAGCAACCTAAGGAGGAAAATCTTCGAATACAAGATCCTCTTGGATCCAAAACTTTAGGAAGCTAAAAACACTATAACAACACTACAATCAAACATACATCACAATACAATTACAACACTTGACTGGATCATCCATGCTCAAGTATTTCAGTTTTAGAGGCAAAAGAGATGGAACAAAAAGCTAACTGTCATTAAACAAGAAGTATCTAATTACCCAAATGATCAGAGAACCAGAAGTTTCATTAAAACTTTACAATCAGGAGCTTATCTCTACCATCGACACTAAACAAAATGGAAAAAATGCCTACATATACTCTAAACTGGCTTCGATTTCCTGAGGTGATCCTTTTATGCTTTGAAATCTTTGCATTGATGAGATTCTTTATTAGGTTGTGCATGCAGAAACCGGTCAGACTGCCCATGCAGTCTTCTGTCAGACACAATCTATGTCAAACTGGGCTGACAGTCTTCTTCCACAATTTTTCCCTCTCTGGCCTTCTATTTATGGAAGGAGACGATGTCTCACCCACCTTACTCATTTTCATTAACTGCTTCATCGGGATCTGAGTGGTCAGAGTCAACTCCTATGCTTGGAAGTCATGGCGGCCTTTCCTTCATCGTCTATGCTTTGTTGGATTCTTACAAGGAAGACATTCAGGTGGACAAAGGTGGAGCTGACAGAGACTCGACTAGGTGATCGACTGTCATGTGGAAAGACACATCGACGGAATGATGATTGGGAAAACATGGGAAACAAGACGTTGGCACTAAGATGTAAAGGAACAGAGGTGATATGTCAGAGGAAGGTGATGTGGAGGTAGAAGTGAGGCTTCAATGGTAGGAGAAGTGGGGACAACAATGAAACAGGTGGAAGTGACACAGGAGACATGTGTCATGAAGCGAGTGGGGGAGGTAAAAAGGAGATGTGACATGAGGTAGGAGTGGGATACACATGGAAGGTGGTGATAAGCGGCACAGGAAAGAGGGGATGTGATGGGAAGAGAGATGAGTGAGTGGAGGATAGGTGTTGGCAGGAAATGAGGGTGGTAAGTGGTCTACTTGGAGGGAGGGGGGAGATGGTAAGATGTTTTCAATGGGGGGGGTGTCCGAGTTAACAAGGAAGAACCATGATAGTGGGGGGACCGTGCTAAAAGACCACCAACTCGGATCTCCTCCCCTCGTTAAAGGTAGAATGTCGGGGGAGGGGTCCGATATGGATCCTACACCATATATCTGAGTGCACAGATCTCAGTCGCCCAGATCTACACTCCCCTTAGAACAACACGCCTGGGCACAAACTTAGGATAAACGATAAAAGTGGGTTTTTAGACCCCTATTTTTCATTTTTTCTCCATTGGGCTATTTTCTGAGGAAAAACCTCCTCCATACAAAAATATGTGATAACATTAACTATGACTAGATATAGGTCTTGTCCTATTAATACTCTGGCTATGCACATAGTTTATGCCGAGGGTAATATGGCAAGTATCGCTGAAATGATCCCTATAGATATCTCTAGAACCCCTAGTGTCATGGAGAATGTTTTTCGTTGGAGCGGACTACTCCCCCGAAGAGATTCAAATTTATATGGACTTATTTAAAGAGTTTCACGACGTTTTTTCCTGGTCTTATGAGGAAATTCCAAGAATTGATCCAAGAATTGTCGAACATGAGATAATGACTTATCCTGACACCAAGTCAGTCCAACAAAATCTTCGTCCAGTGAATCCTCGGAAAGTGGAAACTATTAAGGCTAAAGTAGAGAAATTGCTTAAAGCCAATTTTATCTACCCCATACAGTTGACGATATGGGTGTCAAATATCGTTCCGGTTAACAAAAAATAAGGTATTATTCATGTGTGCATGGAATTTCGTGACTTGAACAAGGCCTTTCTGAAAGATAATTTTCCCACCCCATTCATCAATCATATTGTCGATGAATGTGCAGGATATGAGGTATTTTCATTCATGGATGGTTTTTTAGGATATAACCAAATTCAGATCAACCCTGAAGACCAACATAAAAAAACTTTTATCTATCCTTAGGGCATATTTTCTTATCGTAAGATGCCTTTTGGCCTGAAGAATGTTGAAGCCACTTTTTAGTGGGCCATGTCTTTTACTTTCCATGACCTTAGACATATAGTCAAGGATTATCTCAATGATCTAGCATCACGCTCTCGCAAGAGATTTGATCATCCCACACACCTCTGACTAATCTTCGAATGATGTCGCTACTATCGGATTCCCTTGAATCCTAACAAGTGTAGTTTTTGCATGACATCATGTTGTCTCTTAGGTTTCATCGTTTTGACAACAGGGATCATGGTCGATCCTATTAAGGTTGAGGTGATAGTTTATTTTCCTCCCCCATGCACAATACACCAACTTCAAATCTTACAGGGGAAAGAGAAATTTCTTCGGCGTTTTCTCGCAAACTATGCTGAGATCACTAAAGCGTTCATGTGTTTACTGAAAAAGGGAGTCCCTTTCTATTGGGACAAAGCCACTCAATGCTCTTTTGAAGCATTGAAATGCACCCTTACATATTCCCCTCTGCTCTGGCCTCCCAATTATAACATTGATTTCTTGTTGTACTTGGACACTGCATAGTCGACCATTGGCATGGTCTTGGTTCAAGAGGATGATCTGCTCGAGGAGCATGTTATTTATTACTTGATATGAGGTCTGTTTGGGCCGAAACTTGAATATTCCCATGTTGAGAAGCTTGTGTTGGCAACAATGCATGTTGTCCAGTGGTTCCATCATTATATTCTCCTTTGCAAGACCACCATCATTGCCATTGTGAATCCCTTTCAATATGTGTTTACATGACAGGTCATTGGTGGAAAGATTAGTATATGGATTGTAATATTCCAGGAATTTGACTTGGATTTTGTTTCCATGAAATCCAAAAAGTCGCTAGTCTTTGCGGAAATTATTTCATAACTTCCGGTCGAATTAAGTGATGTCACGCCCAAAGAATCGCCTATTAAAGGAGATCTTTTTCCGATCACATCTTCAGACCCTTGTATGGAGATATAATTTTATATCTCTAGACTTTGAAGTGCCCTGCTTCTACTTATCGTGACAAGCATCGAAAAATTCACCATTAGGAACGAAACTATCTCATACTTGATGACACTTTGTATCATTGAGGTGTAGATTGCATTCTTCATCAGTGCCTTATACACGAGGAAGTAGAACACGTTCTTAACGAATTCCACACTAGAGCATGTGGTGGTCATTTTTCTTTGTTGGAAACATCCCAAAAGATTCTATGAGCAAGTTACTTTTGTCCTACGTTAATCAATGATTGTGTTGAGTCGGTCAAGAACTTCTACCCGTGTCATATATTCTCTTGAAAGATGAGGGCACATCCTACTCCCATGTTTCCCATCATTGTTTTTGGTCCCTTCACTAAGTGGGGGGTTGATTTTACTACATGTCACCCAGCTTCAGTCATGGGGCATCGTTATATCATCGTAGTGGTAGAATACTTTACCAAGTGGGTCGAGACTATTCTAACATTTAACAATTATGGCGAGATGACATCTCTCTTCATTTTTAACCAAATAGTAGCAAGGTTAAGCATCCCAAAGGCGATTTTCACTAACCATGGCAATCACTTCCAGAAAAAAATGATGTCCGAGTTAACATCAAATCTTCGGTTGAGGAAAGAACCTTCATCAACCTACTACCCATAAGAGAATGGTTAGGTGGAAGCTGTGAATAAGTCCCTCAAGACTATTCTTCAGTGAACAATCAATTCTGCCAAGTCAAATTGGCATTTGATGTTGTACTTGACATTATGGGCCTATCGAACGTCTGTAAAGACTACCACCGGTTTCTCACCTTTTCAACTCGTATACGGGTTGGAAGCATTCTTTCCTATTGAGTGTCAGATCCTGTCTTTAAAGTTGGAAGTAGAGTTACTGCCAGACACTTCACCTCTTGAGGAATGCCTGTTATGTCTCGAGCAACTCGATGAGAAACACTATGATGCAACCTTGGAAAATGAGGCTCACAAGCAATGATTAAAGTGTCAATATGATTGGACTTTTCATCCTCAGATTTTCTCCGAAGGAGATCTTGTCCTGGTCTATGATCAAGACAAGGATCCCCTGGGGGAAGGCAAGTTCGAACCCATGTGGTTTAGACCTTTCATAGTGAGAGAGGTATTAAAGAAGGGCACTTATCGTCTGGTTGAATTTGAGGGAAATGACTTGGGTGAGCTTAGAAATGGGATCTACCTCAATAATTATTACTCTTAGGTTGGTCTCCCGGGTGACTTATTGTACATAGGTATAATTCTTATACAATTTTTTTTCTTTTTGTTTTATGGATGTGTCATTATTTATGTCATATTTTTCACTATGGAAGATGTCAAGTGAATCAGATGTGTTCATTGGGTTCACGGATGGCACTAGATGACACACTCAGAGGCTTGCTTGTGCAACTTAGGTGATTTTCACACCTGAAGGCTAGTTGTTATCTTTTGAACGTATCTGTCTAGGTGACTCCACAAGCAATGTCATTGAGTACAACGCAATGATAGAGTTTCTTCATGATGCTTTCTCGCATGAAATTTCTCACCTTCGGGTCTACTTAGATGCTTTGTTGGTTGTGTCCTAGTTAAATGGAATTTACCATGTTTATGATCCTACTTTACACCGATGTTTCCTTAGGGTACCTCTGTTAGAACGTTAGTTTTATTAAATTACGTTTATCCATGTTCCTAGGAGATTAAATCAAATGATAGATACACTAGCTAATCAAGTATTAGATTGGCATGTTGCACTTACATAAAAAGAAGAACACACATACACATGTACATACATTTCTAAAAAATGTGATCTATAAGACATAAATATATAAATATATATGTGTGTGTGTGTGTGTGTGTCAAAAAGTGTCAGAGTACATAGGTGGGCCTGAACAACTCGAAAATAATATCTGGTATACATCACGGGGCTTATTCCCTCAAAAATATACAAAAATTCTCTCGTCACATAATAGTCTATCCTATCTAAGATCGGGGCCTATTGTCCCTACTATAGTGAATGATGCAATTGGCCAAATGCCAAAAAATATGGACCCAAGTCCATGGCACCCCCACTACATGAGGTTGCATAGAAAGAGGGAGATCCTTGATCTCATCCATAGGAACGGTGTGAGTGACCACTACGAGGTTCCGCTCCACCTGTCTCAAAAATCTCTTAGAATCTTCGGCTGGAGGTCCCCCTATGGTTGCTGGTCCATTGTCTACTTATGGTTCCACCTCTAGTCGAGGACATTGTTGAGTCCTCGCCCAGTCTACCGGGCGCACTGGTCTGACATATGTACATAATAGATACATAGATGTCATTACTCTGATACATATAAAAATGATATATATTAAAGAAATTAAAAATTAAATAACTTTAAAAACATGTACCTATCTCTCCTCACTCCTCTCCAGCATGTACAAGCATGTCCGGATCTCTGGAGAAGTTGATTCCAACATAGGGTTAGTCCTCTATGGCTTAAATATGTTGTGCCCACCAGTCAAAGAATTTGTTGTCAGAGGCCTCTATGCTCCTTCCTCCCTCCTGTCGAGGTATCAGTGCTAACCATCTACATACCACTGGGAAGGATGCCACATGCCCTCGTACTATCTCTTTGGGACTCAAAATGAGCACCCTCTCAAAGAATAATGAGAATAGGATGGTGCCAAACCCAAATTTCTTGTTGTTATGCTCTTGACACTCTCTCAGTTGCCTCTTCATACAAGCGAGCATGTTCGTGCTCCAATCATAAATACATGCATCTAGGAACTAAATTTCACAATGCATGTGCGCCCGTGAAGCCTAGTGTAGGGTCGTGAATCCAGTGATCTACCCAATAAGAAATAGGATCACCTTCAGTGACAAGTTGGTGATATTGTTGATGGGAACTTGAGAACCTACTTCCTCAGTGCTAGCCTCACAATGCATCTTGATGTAGTCTGCAATGTTGAAGGGCCTAAGGGGAAAAGTGTGTATATTGATTGGTTCCCCTCTCCTCAAGAGGCCAGTCAAGAAGTTTATGTCCTCAGTCGTAGGATTCAATGAATGCCCCTCTATCATAAAATCCTCTGCATCTGGATGCCAGTAATCCACCAGGGTGTTTAGTAACCTAGGTTGTGCCCTCATAAACGGACACCACAAGAACTTCCACAAGCCATATTGTTTCAATGCAGAAATGGCAGAAGGGTCCTCATCGACCAAGATATCAATATCCTCGTGTTCCCTCTCCCTCTAGTGGACATACATCATGTTCCATGACAGTTCAATGGGGAGTTAGCTCTTTAATATTTATTTTTCCCATGCTTTTGAGGGTGTATGCGGGCTATTTTGGACATAGTCGCGTATGTACGCGGTAATTATTTTTTTATCGAGTACATACACGGGTTGTCCTTGAAAAACATGTGTACACACAGGGCTTCCCTTTTTTTATGAGAGCGCGCTCCCCCCAAAACAAAAAATATTACACAAAAGAAGAATCCAAATGCAAGAGGGATGAGTTTGCACTTACTTGGTCCAAGAGGAAGTTTGTTTCATCCTCTAAATCTCCCATGATAAAATTCTTTAGCAAAGGGGTGTTTCTTACCTTTTGGTTAATTTTCAAATTGCAATGGTGAAAATGAGTTGTCAGCTTCTATTTATAGACTTTTTTTACCCCCTTTGTCATTTTTTATGGCTTGGAAATCATTTAATTTCATTCTTGAGTTTCTTCTTGGATGTTATAATACACTTTACCTTTTGGTTTGGTAACGTTTTGGGAGATGGTTCATTTTTAAAGGTCCTTTGGTAAAAGTCATTTTTTTCCAATTTTTTACATATAAGTTAGGATTTCACCTCCACTTTTTGCATCTTGTTGTCTTTTCTTCTTTTCCATATGATCGACCCCACTGAAGTACGACACGAAACCATCATTTCATCTTTAGAAGTGTCGTTATTAGGTGGTAGAGCCTACCTTTACATGGATTCCCTAGATATATCCTTGCTGCATTTTGGTGTCCATGCTGTCTATAATGAATTTAGGCTCAGGATTCCTTGTTAGTCCTCCCATGATTAAGATATTGAGCCTCATTCATATGATGCACCATAACTCTTGGCCTCATTCTTGGGAATCCAAAAAATGAGCATGATTTTTTGTCTTTCAAGATCACTTTGAAATACAAAAGAAACATCCAACGATACTACATTTATGATTTTCAATATTGTCTGGATTAACTGAGAAAAGTAACCTCATGGAGTCTTATTTAAGCCCTTTTCTGAATCTCGTGTATATCAGTAAATATATACCTTCCCAACCAATCCTCTCTGCTAAGATTAGGGTTCTGATTCTGAGCCTCAAAGAAGTCCTTCTCTTGTTCTTCTATCCACTTTTGAATCTTTTTCTTCGATGGAAACCACCTTGACATTCCCTCAAGAATATTCTGGTCCCAATAACATAACCATTTGTTAGCACGAGGACAGACCCAAGGTTCAAATCTAACAACACACCAACAAGCCCTAACTATTGGCCCTTTCAGCAACACCTGTGAAGCTGATGCAGTCTCACCCAAAGTAGAAATAGGATGTTGTAGGACACATGTGTCTACAACAAGAGGAAATGCAAGTGGATTCAAAGGAAAAACACAAAACAACCTAGTTATTCTTTATCTCCTTTAAGCCTACTATGCGAACTATATCTCAGATATAACACAATGATGCAATAACAGAATAACAGAAAACAAAAGAACACAACATCAATCACACAGAACAACAAGATATACGTGATTCACACCATCCCTAGGGCTACGTCCACAGAACTATGTTTCTTGATATTATATGAAAACATACATTTCTATCTATGCATTTAGCTTGCAGATATCTCTCTCTCTTTCTCTTCTTTTCTCCCCTCCCTGCACACCTAGCTGTAGGGTTGATATTCTCACCCAGCTGAAGATCTTACAATACAAAAATATTCTCACAAAACAATACTCTCCTCATAAAACAACAATAATCACTCGACATCAACAATAAAATCCTCTTCGAACTTGGAATGACCCGATCCTAGGTCCTCTAGACCTTTATTTATACATTACAATGACAAACATCTATGTATCAAAACCCTAGATCCCAAAACTCTAGGTGTCTAAGACCCTAGGTCAACTTGACCCACGTTTTCAAGGCTTCGCCAGCCTATCGTTCCTTCTTTCCCCAGAGGTGCTCCAAAGCATATGTTGGTGGCTTTTTCCACTTCTTGATTTGTCCACGATCCATATTCCTTGATGATCTATCTTCCTCGATATTCTCATTCAACGACTCATTTTCTCTTAATTTTCTCCTTCTTTTCTTATTCTTTGACCACTTCGAACCAATCTCAATCAATGTTCCTTCCGCATAGTTCATACTTCACCTTCTTTTCTGACTCTTTTATTTCTTCAATAACCAAGGGAAAATAGGCCCCCAACACTCACATGTGACTCGTCCTGAGGCACTGCAGGTATGAACCTCTTGTTTCTCTTCGTCTTTAGACTGCACGAAGTAGCCTGAACTCTCTGCTCTATTCCTCCCTTCCTTGTGCAAACTGTCTTTTCTGTGTCTGGTACCCAGTTTTAACTACACCTGGTACCTAGAACCTTCTTTTTATTCTTTTACTAAGAGTTGCGAGGCAACTAGTTGTCATAACACAATTTCAACCGGCTCCCATTCACTAAACCTTCCTTCAATTCTCCATTCAAAGTCTTCAACTGCGCAAATCCTCCTTCTGTAACATAGGAAACCTCATATGGCCCAAACCAATGTGTCTTGAACTTCCCTAGATGCTTCATGAACTTGTTTTCATATACCAATACCAGATCTCTTTGCTTAAAGGATTTCTTCTTGATATGTCTGTTGTGATAGGCCTTTTCTCATTCCTTCTATACTTGTTGGTGAAATACTTCAATGAATCTGTCTTCCTCCAATTGTACAAACTGTGCAAGTCTGTCTTGCACATCGCCTGTGTCATCCATATTCGTGAATGCTGCAATTCTTAGATTAGGAACCAAATATTCCATAGGTACGATTGCTTCTAGACCATAGACCAACTTAAAGGGAGTCTGCATTGTCATCTTCTTGCAAGTGGTTCTATAGGCCCATAATACTGTTGGTACTCTCAAATCCCAATCATCCCTGTTCACATTGCAAATATTCATCAACACTGTCTCCAAGATCTTATTGAAAGCTTCGTGATCTAAAAATGAAGAAGACTTGTATTCTTGAAAATATGTGCAAGTAAAATTTATGTGTTAAAAGAAAATGGATCAACTTTGCAACACATTATTAATAGTATTTACTCATCCAAGATGCATATAAACAACAACATAATCAATGAACAGAAAACACATAACACAACAAATGATAAAGGAGTTCATCCCTCTCTTGGGCTACATCTCCTGGTCCAGCTTCCAATGGATCATTTGTATTATTTGCTCAAAATTTTCAAAAATGTGCTTTACAAATCTCAAACTGCCAAATAGGCTGCTCTAATGGCTTGATAACGTGCAAAAACCCCTAGCTGGGATTTTTCGGCACATTGTTTGGCCAAAAATTGAAGAAGTTAGGCTTCCTGGAAGTCCCCCCTTCAAGCTTGTTGTCTCTGCATCTACAAATTGCACCTTTGTTGGCTCAACCTAGCCCACATGCAATTTAAAGCGTAGAAACTTGGCACCAAATGCAACTTCACAAACGGTGCAAACTGTAGGACGGTTATGGGTGCACCTAGCCCCTAACCGCCAAGGCCATGGTCGCGTGACCCATGTGTCCATGCGCAATATGCAAACGGGGTTCCGACCCAAGGCAAATAGCTAACAGACAAGTGGCGGTCATTGGTTACACAACTGTTTGAACCAAATATACAACTACACGCATGCCCACAACATAGCCAAATGTTATATGGCATGGCACATACGACCGGGGCTTGGGATCTATTTTGAATACATATCCGCGCACATTTGTTTAACCATCGGTCACATATATACAACATCGGGACCACGAGCTGGGGTTAAGCCCCGGACCAGACCCCCATGCCAACATAACAATATTTCGAACTTAAATATATTGTATTTCATATATATAATAAGGTTCATGTGGTGGTGCGCCGGTTGGAGGCCCTTCCCAAGTCGCTTGCCCTACCCAGAGGTCACGGGGTCGAGTCTTGCCAGTTCCAAAACTTTTAAACCAATCAATAAGTGACACGTGGTGGCCATGGATTGTGCCACATGTCAACATACCATTAGCCACCAAAATGACACATGTCAAATGCTCATATGCCAACTGTCTGCCACTTAGCCCTGCCACATGTCGTACAGACTGCCACGTCAGCATCCGTATGGACTGTACGGACTGTACAGTCAGCGTCCATTTTTTTTCCTTTGTGTCATTTCGAACAGAACGTGATATATCTTTCTCCCAACATCCGTTTGAACCCAAATGAGTTTCCTTGGGTTCACAATGATGAGGTATATGCTCTCGTCCGATTTGAAGTGATTCCGAGCACTTTGAATTTTTGAGCAAAATTTGATCCCCTGATCACTTCACCTGTTCCATTTTCTTATGGGTGGTAAGGTGTGCTCTTCTGATCATGAACTTAAAATTCCTAAGTCAAGGCTTCAATAGTCTTATTAATAAAATTTGTACCTTGATCGCTCATAAGGATCTTCAAGCATCCAAATATGGTTATGATATCATCAAATATGAATCACGCAGTTGTATTTTCACTAAAGTTCTTGACTGATCTTGATTCTTCCCATCTAGTCAAATACTTTGTCGCAGTGATGATCTATCAAGCTCCTGTGTGATTCCCTGGTGGGTTGATAAGTCCCACAAAACCAATGGACCATTTCTCAAATGCCTGTAAAGTTAGTTGAGGTGCTAAAGGCATCTCATCTCTTCTGGAAGGTTTCCAAACTCTTTGGAATACATCATAGGCTTTATAGTATTCCTTAGCATCTTTGTATAAAGTGGGTCACTAGAGGCCAGCTCTAAGAACCTTCTGCATTGTTTCTTTCCCTACATAGTGCCCTCCTGTGATGCCTTCATGTGATTCTTCTAGAATCAGTGGTCTTTATACCTCCATAACGCATCTCCTCAATATCTTAGCAGGTCCCATCTTATATAGTTGTCCAACTATAAGTGAAAAATATGTAGCACGAACTACCAATTGTTTCTTTTGAATGACTGTATATTCATGAGGTGCCAGTCCTGTTGATAGGAACTAAAATATCTCAACAAAATCATCAACCTTTCTTATGTCCAACAACTGTGCATCTGGTAGTGTATCCTCCAAACTAGTAGGATCCTCTCCATGTTCTAACATAGACAAGTGGTCAGGACCCTTGTTCATTCTTCCTGGATTGACCACAATCTCAAAATCATATTCCTGAAATAAAAGTAGTCATCTACATATTGTTCCCCCCAACACTGCCTTCTTGACTAGGAATTTCAATGCAGTGTGATCAGTGAACATCTTAAAATTTCCTCCCAACAAGTAGTGTCAAAACTTCTACAGTGTGTACAACATGGGTAAACCTTCTCTCTTAGTGGTAGTGTAATTTATCTCAGTTGTATAAAGCTTTCTGCTAGCGAAGGCTAATGGATGGTCAATATCTCCTACTCCTAGTTGTTATAAAACTTATCCTAATGCAATAGATGATGCATCGACTTACACATGGAATTCCTTACTCCAATATGGGAAAACCAAAATAGGCGCAATTACCATTTTTTGTTTCAGTGTATCGAATATCTGCTGACATTCCTCTAACCATTGGAAATGAAAATCTTTCTTTAAAAGATTCTCCATGGGTGTTTTTATCTATGCATAGCCCTTGATGAACTTTCTGTAGTATCCATTATGTCCCAGCACAGTGCACAACTGTCTAACCGAAGTAGGAGGAGGTAGATCCACAATGATGGAAATCTTGGAAGGATCTACTAGCAACCCCTTCTTACACACAATATGGCCTAGCAGCACCCCAAAGGGTGAAAAGAAGATACACTTCTTCAATTTCAAGGAAATATGACATTGCCTACACTTATCCAACATTAGTATTAAACATTCAATATGATTTTTCAATAAGCTAAAAATAGTCCAATCATCAAAATATGATTCCAAAAATTTATGTAAAAATTCCTTGAAAGCTTCGACCACCACCCTAGAAAATATGGGTGGTGCATTCTTCAATCTGAAAGGCATCACTGTGTACTGGAAGGAACCCCATTCTATTGCAAATGTGGTCTTATGGTGATCTTCCTTCACAATCCTGATCTAGTGATAACCTACAAATCCATCTGTGAAGGAGTAAACTTCATGTCCTTCCACATTATATAATAATTCATTAGTAAACAGTGTAGGGAATGGATCATGTAAACATGCATCATTCAACTTCCTTAAATATACACAGATTCTGATCTCTCTTGTCTTCTTATCTTGGACCACCATAGGGATAATCCATTATGACTCTTCAATAGGTTCTATGATTCCTTCTTCCAGCATTTTGTCTAATTCAATATTGACTTTCTGTTTTTACTTAGGATTCAATCTGTAAGATCTCTTCTTGACTAGCCTTGCATCTGGTTTCAAGGGGATCTTCATCTCTCCCATGGGCCCTTTAATTCCCTTCATGTCAGTGAACTTGGTTGGAAAAAAGTCCTGATATTCATGCAATAGTTATCTGATCTTGTCAATAGTAGAATCATCCCAATAATCTCCAAGATTTGCGATCTTAGGTGCTTTCTTTGTCCCAATATTAACTTTATTTATTTTGATTAGATGTCCAATAAAAGGTAGTTTGAATCCTGGTCCTTCTATGTCTCTCTGTCCTTTAGTTTCTGTGATGTTCACATTCCTAGGATCATCATCTTCATCAACATTGATATTGTAACAACCTTGCAGTTTATGAAGAGGTACAGTCCATTCATCCTCTTCTTTCTCAACAGGGATGTTAGGTGCTTCCTCAAATACTTTTTGTCTTACCACTTTCAGAGCTTGATCTGCTGAGGGGTACTGAATTTCAAATAATAATGTAGCTACAGAGTTCTGAGTCATACCGTACCAATCTGCAGTGGTGAGGTGTAGTTATGCTTGAAGATACCAATTAATAGGTGTTGTGTCCAAAGTGTTGATGAACTTATTCACCCACTTCTATTGAGGAATGTCTCTCCAAGCCTCCTCACAACTTTTCGCATGGTCCTTCGGACAACTCTGACCCATGTATCGAACTTCACACCCTTCGACTTATTTTGAAAAGCACATTGTCATCAAAGTGTGGCATTGCACCTAGTCTATGATATTCTTCTTATGTGTTCCCCATCATCTTCTTGTAATTGCTTTTAAAGCTTCATCCAATTCCAACAATCGTTGTTGTACTGGTACAATTTCTTCAAATTCTGACAAGAATGTTTCTAAATGATTTAAACCATCAAATGTGGATAGATTACTTACTTCTGTGCCAATCTGGGGAACTTCCCTAGTCAATATAGAACACCTTCTCGTATAAAGTTGAAACATCATACATTTTGTTCTGCCAATTCTCTAGTGCTTCTTCTGAATCTAATGAGCATCCACTGTCACTTCACCGGCTTAAGTTCCCATCTGTTGTAGGATTAATGTAATCAAGTTGTCTTGCTGTCAATTTATATATGTCCTCAACTTCATAATCATGGTCTTCTTCTTCGATGGGTTATGTGTTTCTGAGACCTTCATTAGGATCAAGAGGTGAAATGACCCTAAGGCCATCGCCTTCAAATGTCATTCTTCTTTTCTTTAAGTCAACAATAGTGAAATTGTCGAAATCCCAATCAATTCCTAACAGCGTAGGATAAGGACAACTATCATCAACTATCTCAATTACTTCGAAATATGAAAATTTCCTCACCCCATCGATGTCCACAGGGACATTCTCCAGTCTTCCAAAGGGGTTTACTGCTTGTTGATTAGCCATCCTAAGCCTGATAGGAGATTAAATCAGCTTAGGTTTTCCCATTAGTTCCCAGGTCTTCTTCATCATAACATTGACTTCTTACCCTAAGTCGAGGACCACATAATCGATGTCATAATCTCCAATCTGAGAATTAAGATGTAGTTCCTTATTTGACCTTCTCTTTCTGGATACTTGATGTACTGCTTTATTTAGTAGAGCTATTGTACCTATCTCATATTGTATAATCAAATTTTGTAGTTCTTGTACAACTCTTTCATCCTTAATCAGATTAATGCAAGTACATAAGAATTCCATAAGCTTTCTTACCTCTTTTCCTTCTTCGGGCGATGAAGACTGATCAAATGCCAAAGGAATTACACATTCTCTCGCTTCTGGTTGTGTCTTTGATGAAGAATCCCGATCTCTTCCAAATTTTTTTCTTACCTCTTCAAATGCCTATTTTTCTTCCCTCGGATCAAACACTTGTGTCTTCTCTGCAGCTCTTCTAACCCTTGATTCTTCTGTAGTATTTCTTGGGGTCACTTTGTTTTCTCCTGTAACAACACCTCCTCTAGTGATAACAATGACTCTGGGATCCTCTCCGCGAGGTTCTGATGAGATTAATTGTACTTGTTTTTTTCCTCCTCATCTCTCCTAGAGATTTGCTAACAATGATGGACAATATTCAATAACATGTTCAAATGATTTGCAATAGCTACAAGTGGTACAAGGGTTCTGACAGTCCCTTGCCAAATTTCCTGGTTGTGCATAGTTATAAAAAATGATCCGACCTTGACCTCGACCCATACCTCCACCCCCACCTCGTCCTCTTCTTATAAATCGACCACAAAGGTTGAAGTTTCCTCTTCTTGGAGAATTAAACTACGTAGCATTTCTTCCTTTTGTACTTCACCTTGAATCCTATATGTATCTCTTGATCTTCCATGCAAGAGGTCATAAGAACTACAATATTTCTCATCATGCCCCACAAATTTACAGAATGTGCAGTAAATGTTTGTAGGTGTCTAGACATATTTTTTCATGTAATAGCATTCACTAGGGAAATGCCTATTTCTACATACCTTGCACCAGGGTAGATTAACCTACTTAAAAGGGATTGGAGATATAGAGGCCAATTAATCATGAAATAGGGGACAATGATCCTTATCATGGCCCTCTGATTTACATCTGATACACAAGATGTCTTCTCTTCTATATTTTCCTTTTTCTTTCTTCATATCTTCGACCTGCAGAGATAGGCTCATTAGTTGACTCAAAATTTGACACATACCTGAGATGGATTCTCCCATAGGGGTTGATTCTAATTTCATGGTGATATCCAATGCCTCAACCTATGAAGAAACCTTCTATTGCATTAGAGGAACTTTGATGTGTAGTAAGTGGGCAACAATGAACCATTCCTTATTCTTCTCATCTGGAATATGAAAACTCAAGCGGCCTGTCAAGGTCTTAAACATCTGATAAAAATCCAAAATAGGTTCAGATACTCTCTTCTTGATTTCTTTCAGTTTAGTAATGCACTGCGACTCCGACTTGGGTTTCTTGAATTCTACACTCAACGTAGTTTTGATGGTATTCAACGGTTTAGGCTATGCAATTGCTGTAGAAAACTTCATATACCAACTCAGTGTGCGGTCTCTCAAGTTAGTACTAAACTAAGCTCTCTTAACTGCTTCATCATTGAATTTCTTAATACTCCATACAAACTCACATAAGAACCAGTGTTGATCAGGATCTTCAGATCCATCTCCTCTAAAGATATGTAGCCTCATTTCATCTTCCATAGATCTTCCTAGGTTTCTTGATTGAGTATGTATTTAACTGTTGGTAACAGTTATCTGGGTGCTCTAATAACTCTGACTACTATGGTTACTTAACACCACTAAAACAATAGGAGGAGTAATAGTACTTACTTCAACAGTTAGTGGAGTTCTTGAAGTTTCTGATTCTTCTCAGTGAAGTTCTGCAGTCTTCTCTTCCTATGCTCCAACAGATCCTGATTGCTCCTTGTTCAATATCTCTTCTTCTTCTCCACTTTAGAACCCTTCGTCCTGTGCTATTGGCTCATGACTCTGCTCAAATAGTTGTACTAGAGGAACTTCTATGAAGGTTCTCCCACTGCACCTATGTCCAACCTTTGTGTCGTCGTCACTTTCTAAATTCTTGGACATTACATTTTTTATCTGACCCACTTACTATATCTTCAAGATTTTCTTCTCATGTAATAGCATATTGATCTTCAACTTCAAAAAGTTTAAAAATTCTCCTCTCATTCCCTTAAAGAAATACCTCTTTGCTTGGCTATATGACTCTACTCAGTCAATAGCAAACTCGGTAATGTACCCACCAATAGTGCTATAAAACCAGTGATCTACTGCTCTTGACACAACATTATCAACTCTCTTGACCTTCTTGAACAACACTGACATCCAAACCATAGGTGGTCTAGATCTGATTTCAAACTGGGTATCTTCTAATATGGCTAACCACTCGTATATCTCCTTATGAATTCCTCCAAATAAAATCTCGTGTATATCAGTAAAGATATAACTTCCCAACCAATCCTCTGTGCTAAGATTAGGGTTCTCATTCTGAGCCTCAGCAAATTCCTTCTCTTGTTCTTCTATCCACTTTTTAATCTCTGTCTTCGATGGAAACCACCTTGAAATTCCCTCAAGAAGATGTCGGTCTCAACAACAGAACCATTTGTTGGCACAGGGGCAGACCCAGGGTTCAACTCTAATAGCACACCAAAATGCCCTAACTATTGGCCCTTTCAAAAACACCTGTGAAGCAGATGCAGTCTCACCTGAAGTACCAATAGGGGGTTCCAGGACATAGGTGTCTACAACCAGAGGAAATGCAAGTGGATTCAAAGGAAAAACTATTGGATCATGTTGTCATTGATGCCAATGGTTTGTCATTGATGCCAATGGTTTGATTACTTGGGAGATTGTTGGATCATATGTCATTGATGTAAATGGTTTGGTTTGATTGATGTCATTGGTTGATGTCAAGTAATTGAT
>ML789002.1:397558-415875 GCA_009831015.1 Picea engelmannii
TAAGAAATAATAATGATAAGACACCCTATCAATTATGGAAAGGAAGACCAGCAAACATAAAACATTTTAGAATCTTTGGGAGTAAGTGTTACATTAAAAGAATTGATAAAAATCTGGGAAAATTAGACTCAAGAACTGATGAACGCATATTGGTTGGATATTCATGTTCAATAAAGGCTTATAAATGCTATAATTTTAGATTAACAAGGATTGTTGAATCTATAGATGTAAGGTTTGATGAGTCCTCATTTTTGAAGTCTAAAGCTAAACAAAAGGATCAACAAATACATGATATATATGACAAACATAAGATGGATGAAGACGTAAGTGAAACAAAAGAAACTAAGGCTACTGACAGTGAACAATTAATCCCTACTTTGACACAGGGCACAACTCCATCCAAACGAATGACTCCATCAAAGACTCCAAGAAAGAGAATACAAAAAAATCACCCTGAAGAACAAATAATTGGTGACATAAATGCAGGTGTTGGAACAAGAATCAGAAGGTAAGAATCCACCTCAACTCATGAACAAGTATCTTTACATTCTCTGATTGAACCCAAAAATATTGAAGAATCAATTAAAGATGAGTATTGGATGAAAGCAATGAATGAAGAACTTAGTCAAATAGAAAAGAATAAGACATGGGAATTGGTTCCTAGGCCTTTGAATAAGAATGTCATAGGGGCTAAATGGGTTTTCAGAAATAAGATGGATGAAGTAGGTAAAATAACTAGAAACAAGGCTAGATTGGTTTGTAAAGGATATGCACAAGTAGAAGGAATAGATTTTGGAGAAACTTTCGCTCCTGTTGCAAGAATGGAATCCATTAAACTAATTCTAGCTTATGCCAGTTCTAAACACATTAAAGTTTACCAAATGGATGTAAAGTCTGCATTTTTGAATGGTGATTTAGATGAAGAAGTATATATGGAACAACCAGATGGTTTTCAGGTACAAGAAGCAGAACAATATGTTTACAGGTTGAAAAAGGCATTGTATGGGCTGAAGAAAGCACCAAGGGCTTGGTATTCCAGACTTGACAATTACTTGAGGTAGCAAGGATTCAGGAAAGGTAACACTGATAGTAATCTATATATTAAAGAAGAAAATGATAGGCTGATCATTGTTGAGATATATGTAGATGATATAATGTTTGGTAGTGATGATAATAGGCTCAGTAAACAGTTTACTGAAAGTATGGAGAAAGAGTTTGAGATGTCCATGCTAGGAGAAATGAAGTTTTTCTTAGACTTGCAAATTACTCAATCTGATAAAGGTATTTCCATTTATCAAACCAAGTATATCAATGAAATGCTTAAGAAATTTTAGATGGAAGAGTCCAAACCAGTTGGCACTCCCATGGTTACTGGTTGTAAATTAAGTAAATTTGATGATACTAAAGATGTTGATCAGACAATATACATATCTATGATTGGTAGTCTTCTTTATGATACAACTACAAGGCCTAATATTATGCATGCAATTTGTCAAGTTGGTAGGTTTCAGGCTTCACTAAAAACTTTTCATCTACTTACAGTCAAAAGAATTTCCAGATATCTTAAGGGGACAACAGAGTATGGTTTGTGGTATCCTATAGGTAATCATCTTGATTTATGTGCTTTCACTGATGCTGATTGGGAAAGTTGTGTTGATGATAGGAAGAGTACTAGTGGAGCAACATTTTTTCTTGGAGGATGTCTTGTAAGTTGGTCGAGTAAAAAACAATCAGCAGTGTCTCTGTCTACTGTTGAAGCACAATACATAGTAGTTGCAACTTGTTTCACTCAGGTTCTATGGATGAAACAGATGCTAGAAGATATACATATTCATTATGATGAACCTATACCTATCTTCTGTGATAATACCAGTGCAATTAGCATTTCTGGAAATCCTGTTATGCATTAAAAAACAAAGCACATTCCCATTAAATTTCATTTTCTAAGAGAAAAGGTTATGTCTAAAGTTATTAAAGTGGAATATGTTGGCACAAAGGATCAGATTGCAGATGTATTTACTAAATCTTTACCTAAAATGCAATTTGAAAGTCTCAGGGATCAGTTGGGGGTTTACCCTCTGTAATTTCATTTCATTCTCAAATATTGTGCGTGCTTCATTATAAAATCAGACTTCACAGGTTTATTAACTATTATTGATAGGGGGAGTTTCTTCTAAAATGATACATCTTTGCAAGTGGTTTTTATTTTCTCTGGGGGAGTATGGTTGATTCTTTTTCCGTAGATTTCAAAAGGGGGAGAATATATTTGAAGTTTTCCATCAATGCCAAAGAGGGAGTTTGTTGGTCAGTTTGCACAGGTTGTTGCATGAAATTGCAAGTAGTTAGTGCTCCCTGCGTGTATCATGACAAGGGACTAATCGCCTCTTGTGGATCCTTGAAATCTGGCGGTGGTGAGTTTACCAATCACCTGCGGGTTTTGGTCTAACGAAAACTGTACTACCAACAAATGGTATCATATCTAGAGGTCACGAGTTCGATACCAATTGTTATACAGGATAGCCTAACTAAGAGGGGATGTCAAACTTGAAGCTGCATGGTGGTTCGCTGAGAGTTCCTTTGGAATTCGGGAATCAAAGAAAGGAGGAGCTCCAACCTTTGACATCATGATATGCGAAATTGTGAAACGCAAAGTCTCGATGGGGATGATATGCGAAATCATGAAATGCAAAGTCCCGATGGGGTCAAGACCGTCTAATCACGAAAGGCTATGGTCGTCAATCAGAGCGCAAAGTCCTGATGAGGTCAGGACCGTTTGATCACGAAAGGTTGTGGGACCGTTGATCAGATAAAAGTGGATATCGGGAAATCAGAAGTCAAAGGAAGGAAATGCGATAGCATTCTAACTCATGAAATGCCGAAATGCCAAAACACTAAAAGCTGAAATGTCGAAAGGGACTATTGTGAGTCTCAAAAACCTGCAAAGAAAAAATGTTGAAATGCCGAAATGAAAAACACATTTTAGTTAAGCCCGTGGTCATATGGTTTAAGCACAAGTGTCTTGCTGAAGTGCTCGAGGGTTATTC
Source organism: Picea engelmannii (assembly GCA_009831015.1). Lineage (NCBI taxonomy): Eukaryota > Viridiplantae > Streptophyta > Pinopsida > Pinales > Pinaceae > Picea > Picea engelmannii. The sequence goes on from ML789002.1 coordinate 400,603, forward strand.
TATGCTGAGACAAAACAAATGTATGATCATCGAACGGTGTTGGTTAAATATTTAAACTGATCGTGTGGCTACTGTTCTTCTTGAGGCCTTGACCAATAATGATCATTGTAAGGTAGTTATTCAGTTATTGTAACTAATTCTTTGAAGCCTGAGGGTTCGATTGTACATGTTGATGATACAGGAAGATATATAAATTGAATGTTGCAAGAAAATAAATGAGAGAGGATTATGGGAGATATATGGCTCTGTAAAATTTGAGGAATGGAAAAAGATAGAGGAGGGAAGAAACATACACAGATTGATAAATCTAAGTGGTCTGGTCAAGAATGAATTGTGATATGAAAAATAGAGAGGATTTGAATACTTAATATTTGACAGAGAAGATAAAGAGTTGGACTGCAGGTTCTTAGTGACAGAGAATGATTTTAGGGTGGTAGGGAAGAGTAAGGGGAGACTGTAAAAGTCTTCTGTACAAGTTGGTGCTTGTACATCCAGGAGTTGTAGCTTCCATTCAATAGGTGCTAAAGAAACAAAGGTAGCAGCCTCATCTAATTTGTAGCTCAGATAAAATAAGAATATAAAGAGGAGTTGGAGCTTGCCTTTCATTCATAAGAAGAAGAGGTTTTTCCCTTTTGGGTTTCCTCATGAACATATTTGTGTCATTGTCTATTTATGTGATTGCATATTTATTTATTTGAATGATTTGTAGCAAGACATGTAATAAAAGGCATAATATGTGTTCATTGAGTAATCTGTTAAATAAAAGGATTTTTTTTTTATCTAACTGATTCACCCCCCCCCCCTCTCAGTTAGGCTATCATGTATAACAATTAGTATCAGAGCTAGAGGTCACGAGTTCGATACACACTCGAATCATGCTGAGGGGGAGATTGTTGCACGAAATTGCAAGTAGTCAACGCTCCCTATGTGTATCGTGACAAGGGACTAATCACCTCTCGTGGATCCTTGAAATTTGGTGGTGGTGAGTTTACCAATCACTTGCAGGTTTTGGTGTAACGACAACCATACTACCAACAAGAATATCTGTTGTAGATTGAAAATGGCTTTGCACTCTTTTATTAAACATGAAAGAAAAAGATTACAGTCCCAGGAGTACTAATCCCATGCTTTCTTCCCCACTCCCCTTCTTCCTCAAGAATATGCAATAATATAGATCCCTGCCCCCTTTCGAATAACTGAAAATAAACTATTTCGAAAATAAGACAAGTGTCTCATGACTCAAACCCTAAAATATGGAAAATGCAACTGAAATCCTAAAAATTAGGTTTGAGCTCTTGATGAGAATTTAAACAATTAAATCGACCTTTCCTTAGGTAAAATCAGTAAATATTCGACCAGAGTGAACTGGGATTCCTCAAAAACAATCAGGCAGTCCTCTGAACAAAATATGGGCGCATTTAATTGTTCAGAGGACTGCCTTACAAAAACGTAGCATTGTCTTGCGGGGAAATTTTGGCTGCCTTACCGAGCTCCAAATGAAGATCTGAAAGTGCCATTGGAAATATTATGACTTCTATATGTCAATCAAATATTTGAGCATGTAAAATGGCCTCTCCATGGCTGAGAAAATTGAGTTTTACCAAGGTCATTTTTTTTGTTTTGATGGATGGCGTTTTTATTTTACGGCTAGAACGTTTAACCCATAGGCGTTTTGTGCATGAGGCTGGAACCCCGATTTCGGGCCTTCAATATTTGGGGAAACGAAGCATTGGTTATTAAAATATCTACGTTGGCCAAATCCTCGACGACCAAATCCCCGAAATAGAATTCGACTTTTACACTGCACTCTTTCAGGCCTCCTCGTGAAGTCTCTCTTTAGAGCTTTGTATGATTGTCTTGTGACTTGGTATGCATATGGATTTCGGTGTATAGTTGTGAGATTGGGATGTGAAGAGTATTTGACCCAATAAATTATATAAAGTTGCAAAGTTTTGGATAAATTTCTTTTTTACCAAACTCTAAAATATCAATTTAAAATTATATATAAAATAATTTTAAAATAATATAAAAAAAACTTTGTAGTTTGGTTTGTAATTTGACACTTTAGACTTACTTCGAAAATTGAGGAATTGCTAACTAAGACCAATAGGATACCTTGGGAAACTTTAAATCTTTGAGATTTTGACGGTAGAGAAGTTCGGTGAAAATGACGATAGGTTTGGGGTTTTTACTGCAGTGGAAAGGTTTGCGTCGAATGGCGCAAGGGATTAATGGTTACACAAGCTTACACCAGGAGACAAGGTTCTGGAACTAAGTGGTGTGACTAACATAAATTTTGGAGACAGACACTAAGTTAGAAATTTCCAATATTTGTTCCAACACTCCCTAAAATTGAAAAGATCATTGAGTGACCTTGTTCGTTCATACTCGTTAAATTGGTCTAGAAGAACATCTACTAGCATGAGTTTACCCCTTTTTTTGGCCTGTATATTATGGAGGAAAAAGGTACACCTCAAGAGATTCTTCTCGCGGGGAGATTTCTCCTCAGAAAATTTTATACTTTTTTCGGGCTAACGAGACTAAATCCAGAAAAAGGTTGAGTCCATAGTTAAGCTCTTTTCAGACTCCTTAAAATTGAAAATATTGTCGAGTGATCTTGTCTTTGTCACACTCGTTAAAATGGTTTTGAGTAGATGTCTTTTCGGTGCTAGTTTACCCCCTTTTTTTTAACCAACTAGACTATCTCTGAAAAAGGTACCCCTTAGAGTCTTCTTTTACGTTTTTTCAGAATCTCTAAATGTGAAAAAACTACCGAGCTTACCTTCTCTAGGCTTGTTAAAATTACATTGAAGGGGGTTTCATTGTGTCTTGTTAATCACATTTTCATCTCTATGTCTTGGGCCTAATGTCGGCTCCATGTTTCTCTCAACTGAACCTTTGAAGCATGCCTTATACGCAAGCCTTAATGTAGCACTTTCCCTCTGCAACCTCACACCTTGACCCATGGAGGAATTTTCCCCGAGTGTCCTTTTCCTACACATGTCTCATTCCTCTGAGCATTAGTGTGTTCCTTGCGCTTGGAACTAGTATGATTTCTTGTGACACTCATTCCTCCTTTGTAACGTAGCATTTTTTTATTCTTTTTCAAGATCTTTAAAAAATTGAAAAAGACAAAAAAATAAAAAAATCCAAAAAGAGGGGATGAGAAATATATATTCTTTTTTGGCATCACAATGAGTCACCCTTGGATAGAGCACATCCTTTCATTTGTTTGTCAAGAATTGGGATGTAATATGACCTTATGAATCTGTTTTCGCTACATAGAGTTGTGTCCTCCTCCATTTGGTTACTCTTCCAAACACATGGAGAGTTTGCATTGCCTCCTACATTGTGAAATTATGTCAATGTTATGCTACCTGTGTCTGATCATATTTCGTGTTTTTGTCCAAAGGAAGTTTCACCCAACTTGAGTCGGCCTTTATGTAGTTTGTCTCTTGACCTCATGACCCGACCTTCCCAAAATTCCAATCAAGTCCTTGTTCAAAATCAATGAAGTTCTCTTCCTGATCATCGAGATCTTCTTGTCTTTTCCCGATGAGTCATTGAATACCTCTGGGTAGTGAAGTCATACACTCACATTTCACTCCTACCCAAGTTTTGAATGTATTGAATTTGTTGCTCAAGCTATGAAGACCTCATCTCTAGCCATCAGGCGTTACTGGCTTCTTGAAGATGGATACTATACTTGTATATCTTTGATTTTGAGATGTAGATCCATTGTGTATTTATCGCGACTACACTTTATATAGTTATATGACATGGATCTGTAGTGTATTTCATTGGCAACCATGATTTATTTCATCCCGATCATGGGTATTCTCACCTCGAAGAGACAATTATTATTTTTGCAGATGGCACCTCCCAAACTCTGGTCCCGGGCTCACTCGTTTCATACATTGGTGAAGATTTTGTAATGTATTTTGGCCATCAGATTCTCTTTTGACCTCACACATTAGGGGGCATCTATTATAACCCTAAATTTCTCTACACATGCATACCTAGCCTTTTTCCCTTTTACTTGCATTTTTTGCCAAGCCACTATTGAGTTGCTCTTCTAAAAAACCCATTTTTTGAAGATGTACGTGCCCTACACCATTACTACCCATGTACATATTCTTTCTACACCACTGCATCCTACGTACATATGCATGTTGCACCATTATAGCCCACTTATACTTGCAAAAGTTGCAAGGAAATCGTTGAGATTAAGGGCTATTTGGTAGTTTCCCAACTAATCCACTGCCTATATCCTATCACCCAACCGAATAACCATCCTTTTTTCATTTAAAAGGAGGTGTTGGGGTCTCATTCAACATCTAGACATAAGAACAATGAAACTCTTTCGGTTTCACATCCCCTCCTTGCCCCAAGTAATTGCATCCCTTTTGTGAGAATTGCCTCAAAATTCCCCAATTAGCCCTTTTTCCTCCATCAGAACCCATTCACTTCCCAAGAAGAGATCATAAGTTTGATAGGAGAATCCATACAAATGTGCACTTGGATCTTGGTGAAAGAGGAGTTGGGACCAGGTTCATGGAGCAGTAGTCGGCTTTGGTTGTAAAGGTATAATCATTGAGTTATTAATAAAAGAAGTACTTTTCCTATCTCAAATCATGGTGTGTTGAATTCTTTTAATGGTTTATGTTTTGACCTTCTAACATCTAACTCTAATTTGTATATGAATAACATGCTTGTAGCTTTTTGTTTTTCTATATTTGAATGCAGGCCATCCTTGGGAGGAGGCGTGCAGTCAACGAGGCTTTCAAGCATGAGGGGATCATCATTGGACGTAGAGTAGAGGTATAGTTACCCGATCCCTCTCATCTTTGATTTTCTTGTATGAGTTTTGGTATGTTTGAGGTAGATAGAGAAGTAGTTTAATTTTAGATGGTTGATTGATCTGCCTACATTTTGAACCCTAGGGTAGTCATAGGGGGGGTTTTCCCGCTAGAAGTATCCGTCACATCTCTTCTCATAGATAAGTTGTCACCATTCTAGCGAGTCTTTCACTCTGTATTTATATAGTTTTGTACATTTCACTCATTAATATAAATTGTGTATTACTGTATATATGTTCTTCTTGTTATATATTTGATATATCTATGTTATGTTATTATCTCTCTTGCAATATCTCTGTATATTTTTGTGTTATATATCTTCTCTCATTTCATGTCAAAAATAATCTAGATCAATGGTATCAGAGGAGGCTGCTCTTGATCATTTTTTCAGTGAATGTCCCCGAAGAGGTTCAAGTATAGCAAGTTGGGTCTCACTCTTGTCTCTCTTTAGGACAATCTCTCTCACACAATAAACCCTCCACGGCGAAAGAAAATAAAAAGGACAGAGTAGATGATTCTATTAATCTGTTTCTTGAGCAAGCTCTCATGCGACAGAGGCATGAAATGATGGAGAATTTTTCCCACATCCTTCAATGCCTACCGATAAAAACCATCGCATATTCATAAATATACCACTTTGGAGGCACCTCTCCTTTCAAGGTACAAGTTAATTTTGATATTCCCATATTTGAAGGATAGATAGATGTAGATGCCCTAGAAAAATGATTAAATCTGCTAGAAGATTGTTTCTCTATTCACAATTTTTCTGAAAGGGAAAATATCACCTTTGCATTCCTTAAAGATCTCCCCCATGTCAAACATTGGTGGGAAACTTACTGGGAGAAAATTTCCACAGAGGAGTGTTGAAATCAAACAAAGAAACTTTGGGGGGGGGGGGGGGTGAATCGGTTTGTTGTAAGCTTAAACAATTAAAATCTTAAAAAATTGTGTCCAAATACTGTTGATGAACCAACTTGTCAATGAATAGTAAATATGTAGACATTCAACATCAATTGTATATACAACATGCACAAAGACTAAAGATTTATGAGGAAAACCATAAAGGGAGAAAACCTATTTTTCTTAGGATTTCAATCAAGCTTCAACGTTTGTACATCATGGTTATTGAGCACCAACTTAATTAGTTATTCTAGAACCCAATAGATGAGAGTACCAACTCTCACGTACACAAGAAAAAAATTTCACAATGAAGACTTCAATCTTCCGTAGCACCACCCTACCACCCAGATATAAAATATAACCTTTTACAATGATCACTGTTATAGACTCTAAGAAAAATTAATAGTTTTAAGATCACTTACACCTCTTCTCTGCATTGTATTGACTTTGTGCCTTGTACTCATTCTACACCTTCTAGCATACACATCCTATGAATCTCATTGATTTTGTAATGAAAACTTGCACCCTTCAACAACATAATTTTCTTTCATCTTTAATCCCCTGCCTCCGTAATTAGTACTATGTCTTTGTTCACTTGATTTCTGTTGCATATCACTATTCAATATAACCATAGACTTCATCATCTACAATGTTAAGGAAACATTTCTTATTTCATCTATGGATTGTTTCTCTGCCCTATATCCATACCAAGTTAGCAAACTCAAATACATGAATATATCTTTTATACATTCATATTGATTTGTCTCACGTTCATGCTCTTTGATTCAATGTATTAAATAAATTCCTAAACCCCCCCACACAACCTGAATATCAAGTTATATCTCTTACAGTATCTGTATTCATCAGTACGTCAACTTAGATTTTTTATCACTAAAACAAAATCATTTACTGTAAATCAAAGAGTTTTTAAACTACAAATAAAATCGATCTCTCTTTCAGTATGCTCTATTTCTACCTCAGACATTACATCCATAAGTTCATTCTTTCACTAAGATGTTATGTGACACTCCTATCATTTTTCATTCAATCGATTGATCCGTATACATATATTGGCACCCATCTGTTCAAAAAACATCATGTGTTTCAATGAAACGATCTAAGATAACCACACATAAAGATTCGATACCATATTGCACATCAAGAACTCCATAATAAATTCCAGCTGTCCGCCCTAAATTTTTTCTTCAACTTATATCGACATTAACTCAAAGAAACCAAGAAGACAGAGCTCGAGATCTTGTTTTGGGTGCAAAACCTAAAAATGGTTTCTTGATTCACAAGTTCTCAAAGTGCATGATGACTTGAACACTCAATATTAATGTTGGCAGTTGTATCATAACTAAACACAAGACTAAATCAAACTTTGCAATTGTTCACATGATTGTAAGTATGTCAAATTTTCCTCCAGAATGGATACAGTTTGATGAATCACCAAACATTTTCCATCATTTCCAAGTGTAATAATTTGATTCACCAAAATTGCACCACTGTATGTCTATGTCAACAAAAACTAGCTTTTCCAAAATGGATTTAGGTTGCGCTAATATAAAATAGCAATTTCAAAATAATACAATAATTGTCTTAATAAACAAATTGCATGCATTTGATTTAGTACAGACTTATGAACTTCTGAAATGAACTATAGTTAGAATCCTTAAGGACTTGTGAAACATTGTAACTCATTGTTTGAATGCTTAGAGATTCTTTCTATTCTTTCTCTCTGTAGTTTTTCCACACTCATGCAACCAACAATAAGTAACACCTGCACCACTTGCACCTTGAAATCAATCCTTGTACCACTTGGAAATAATGGATTAAGCGCCAGTTATAAGTTTAAGTTGTGAGAGTCAGTTCTAGGCATGTTAAGAGTCAGTTCCTAGGTAAGAGTCTAGTTGTCTTTGGTTTGCATGTAACCGAATCAGTAGAGTCTTTTCCTATATAAGGATGTAATCCGTCTTCATTGAATAATACAGAAGTGAGCATAGCCTCACCGTGTTGTTTGTTTTGCATATTTTATCTTGGTATCAGAGCAAGGTTTTGTTGAACACATCGCCTGTTGAAGATCGGTCTGTGAGAGATACATTGCCGTTGTTGGAGACCGAAATCGAGTGAATCGCTGAAGGTTTTATTGGAGATTGTTGTTGTCCATCTCTGCAATTGTTGTGTGAGGAGAGGCATGACCTGCGCGAAGGAGAGAAATTACGAGTCTGTGTTGTGTGGGAGAGGAGACGCCAGTTTCTATGAGAGGAAGAGAGCCACCAACGTCTGTTTGCAAGTTAGATCACTATTGAGAAGAGCATCGTTGTTGGAGGAGAGATCAGAGCCACGACTGTTGGGAGGCAGAAAGAGATAGCTCGTGGTATCATTTTTTCTGATGTGAGAGGCAGATCACTACTGCAAAACTTACTGCCATCCTTCAAGGTGTTCACGCGCTAGAGAAGAAACTTTGTTCCAGTTTGTGGAAACCGTGAAGTTGTGAGACCTGATATTTTTTATATATCTTTTCATGCATGGAGTGCAGTTGAATCGTGAAGGTTGTGGCTTATTCAGTATGGTAAAGTGTGGTAAAGCTGTGGTTTATATGTGAAATCTTTTTTTATATATTTGGAGCATTTAAAAATAAGAGTGCCACGACTTCTTCTCTTATGCATGTAAATGAGAAAAGGGACATTTTATTAAAGTGAGTTATTTTTTATTAAGTGGATATAGGTGAAAAAGGGAGTTATTCACTTTAATTAAAAAAAAGGTGGATATTTTAGATATTAAGGTGCATGCATAATTTAAAGGTTGATATATGCATGTGAGGTGGTGTTTTTGATTTAAAGGTGGACGCATGCATTATTTAAACTGAGAACAGAGGTAGAGTTGGATCAGTGGATCTGAAGGCAGAGCGACGGACTATTCAAGACAGGAGAAAACTCGACAGAAAGTTGCATATCCTTGTTGATTCACTTGCAGAGAATAGATTGTAGCGACGAAAAATCTGCTGGTGGAGACCTACCTCAACGAAGCCAACAATATAGATGGCTTGAACTTCATTAACTGGAAATTCAATATGCAGATACTAATGGAAGGCTATGGTGTCTAGAACATTGTGAAGGGAACTGGACTGAAACCTGATGTGACTGTCGGTGCGACAACAACACAGATCCAAGATTGGGAGAAGTGCGAAAACAAGGCAAAGGTATTGTTGCGCATGTCTGTTAAAGATAGCATAATTCCACATATTAGAGAAGCTACAACTTCTGCTGCTACATGGACAACGCTTAAATTATTGTATGAAACTAGCAACCCAAATCGCATTTTGTTTCTGAAAACTAAATTGCTAGGCATTAAGATGGATGGAAATGAATCTGTTAGTTCATTTTTGGGTCGTATTAAAGAGGTGAAAGACAAGATAGTAAATATAGGGGAAACTATTTCCAACACTGATCTAGTGACTATTACCTTAAATGGTATGCTAGAAGATTATCATATGTTCATAACAGGTCTTGCAGTAAGGGAGAAACCTCCTACGTTTGAAGAACTGACAGGTATTTTGCTGCAAGGGGAAGAGAGGCATGGGAATATGAAGCCTCAGAGTAAATATTTGGCACTATGGTCAAATAATAGATCTGCAAGAGGGAGATCAGGAGTAAGAGGCAGAGGAGGTAGTTCATGGCAGAGAGGTGGTTCATGGCAGAGAGTTAGTTCATCGCAGAGAATACAATCTCCAAATCAAGGTATGTAATCTGATAGGAATGAGTCAAAGGGTTGTTTTTATTGTGGTCGATCTGGACATATGGTTAAAGACTGTCATAAGAAGAAAAGTGATGAGGCTAGGAATAAACCTAGAACACATTCATGTCATTATGCAAAAAAATCTTCAAATCAAGATCTCAGATTATTTATTGCTAGTGATGATATTGATGAACCCCCAAATTTTGACTCACAAGATCTTAGGTTGTTTGTGTATAACGCTACTTTATCTGCTGAAACAGATGATTCTAATGCCTGGTTTGTGGATTCCGGAGCATCAGTACATATGACTTGTAATAAAAATTGGTATGCTAATTTTAAAGAAACACAGAATGGTGCCAACATATATCTTGGAGATGACCACGCTCATCATATCAAGGGATATGGAGACATTCCTGTGACATTGTCGAATGATACTATTTGTCACATTCACAATGTGGTGTATATGCCAGGAATAAATAAAAATTTGATCTCTGTGTCCACCATTACAGATCAGAACTTGAAGGTTGAATTCTTCAAGAATGATTACATAGTGAAGGATCTCCTGGACCACTTCCAAACTGTTGCAACGAGAGTTAGAGCAGGAGGTCTATACAAACTTGATGTTACCAGCAAAGCACATCATTCAATGACTTCTGCAGCTATTCCAACAGAGATTCTTTGGCATCAAAGGTATGGACACATCAATCATCCTGATTTATTGTTATTACAGAAAAAGAATATGGTTGAAGGACATCCCATGTTGAAGAATGAGAAGGTTTCTTGTGATGGATGTGCATTAGGAAAGATGCACAGAGATGAATTCCCCTCTAATCCTGATAAGAAAAAGAGAGATGTGTTAGATCTTGTGCATACTAATGTTTGTGGACCTATGTAGACTAGGTCTTTAGGAGGTGCATTTTACTTTCTGTTATTTATTGATGATTGCACGAGATACACATGGGTTTACTTCCTTAGATGAAAAAGTGTTGTTTTTGAGTACTTTAAGGAATTTAGAACCATGGTGGAAAATCAGACAGGAAAATCCATCAAAATCCTCCATTCAGATCAATGGGGAGAGTATAAATCAGGGGACTTCATCAATTATTGCAAATATAATGGAATAGTACAACAATTTATAGTACCTCACACTCCACAACAAAATGGAGTCACTGAAAGGAAACACATAACTCTGGTAGAGTGTGCATGCAGTATGATGAAAGGTAAGAATCTCTCAAATGCATTTTGGGTTGAAGCCATAAATACTGCAGTTTATTTAAAGAATAGAAGTCCAACAAGGTGTCTTGATAATGTTACTCCTTTCAAAGCCTTGAATGGTTCCAAACCTGCAGTTCATAATTTGGAAGTTTTTGGGTGTAAGGCTTTTGCTCATATTCCAAAGGAGAATAGGAGGAAATTGGATGCTAAATCAATTAAATGTATTTTCATTGGGTATTGTTATGAATTTAAAGCATACAAAATGTTTGATCCTGCTACTCACAAAGTATTTGCAAGTAGATATATACTTTTCCATGAGCAGGAAGTAGGAAATCATGACGACAACAGTCATGAGGAATGGCAGAGACTTCTTGATGAAGGAGTTAAAGAAGAGCAACATCAGAATAATCCCACACAACAACAACCATCCCCACAGCGACAACATCCATCCCTGCAATGACAACAACAACAGCAACAAGAAGGACTCAGTGATATGGACAATTCAAGCAGTCACAGTTCAGCTAGAGGTGAAGGCATATCTTCACAAAGTGGGGAGGAAGATAATCAGTTGAGAAGATCTTCAAGACAGATTCAGCTTCCTGAGAGGTATAAAGACTATTCCCTAATGAGTAGCATTTCAAATTTCATAGAACCCATGAGTTTTGATGAAGTTAATGAACATGATGAATGGTGAAATGCAATGGAGGAAGAATATGAATCTATAATGAAAAACAATACTTGGGAATTGACTGAATTGCCTAAACATAAGAAGCCCATTGGATGCAAATGGATATACAAACCCAAGTTTAAATTAGATGGTAATATAGATAAGTATAAGGCTAGATTGGTGGCAAAGGGGTATTCACAAACAAAAGGTATTGATTATGATGAAACATTTGCACTAGTAGCTAAATTGAATACTATCAGAATGTTAATTTCTTTAGCTACAAAGTACCATTGGAAGCTGCATCAGTTAGATGTTAAATATGCATTTTTGAACGGTGAGTTAAAGGAAGAGGTTTACCTTACTCAACCTGAAGGGTTTGTTGAAAAGGGGCAAGAACACTTATTGTGTAAGTTAAGGAAAGAATTGTATGGACTAAAATAGGCACCTAGGTCATGGTATGAAAAGATAGACTCTTTCTTTCTTCAAGAGGGTTTTATGAGGAGTAAAAGTGATCCAAATCTATATACCAAATTTGATGAATAGGGGTATATAGTATTGATTTCATTATATGTTGATGATTTAATAATTACAGGAAATACAAAGAAGTTAATTGATGAAATCAAGGAGAAGTTATCAAAGGTATTTGAAATTAAAGATCTTGGTGAGTTACATTACTGCCTAGGTCTTGAAGTTTGGAGAAATGCAGACCAAACTTTTGTTTATCAGAGTAAGTATATAAGAAAAATACTTAAGAGATTTAAAATGGATCAGTGTAAGTCTTCTACTATTCCCATGCAACAAAATGTGAAACTTTCTTGTGATGATGGTTCGAAGGAGGTGAATGGCACCGTCTATAGATAGATGGTCGGTAGTCTGAATTATCTCACCACAACCAGACCTGATATTTCATATTCTGTGAGTGTGTTAAGTCAGCTCATGGTGAAACCTCATGAAATCCATTGGAATGCAACAAAGGAAGTACTCAGGTATCTAAAAGGTACACTTGATTATGGTATTAAATATATCGATGCATCCGATGTTGAGTTGACAGGTTATTCAGATTCTGATTGGGTTGGCAATTTGGATGATCAAAGATCAACCACTGGATATGTGTTCATCATTGGATCTGGGGTTGTTTCATGGAGTAGTAAAAATCAGCCTACTGTATCTTTGTCTTCTACTGAAGAAGAATATAAAGCCTTGTGTGCAACAACTTGTGAAGATGTTTGGTTAAGAAGACTTCTTCAAGATGTTGGAGAAGAATGAAAGTAACCTATGATGATCAGATGTGATAATCAAAGTTCAATCAATATTGCGAAGAATCTGATTTTTCATGCAAGGAAAAAGCATGTTTAAGCTCAATATCATTTTGTTCGAGAAAAGTTGCAGTCAAATGAATTAACTCTTGTGTGTTGTAATACTAGTGAAAATGTTGTTGATATTTTCACTAAGCCTCTTGGAAAGATTAAGTTTGAGTTGTTTAGGGAGATGTTAGGTGTAGAAGTCAATCCATTCTCCATTAAGGGGGAGACTTGGAAATAATGGAGTAAGCGCCAGTTGTAAGCGCCAATTGTAAGCATCAGTTATAAGTTTCAGTTGTGAGAGTCAGTTGTAGGCGTGTTAAGAGTCAGTTCCTAGTTAAGAGTCTAGTTGTCTTTGGTTTGCATGTAACCGACTCAGTAGAGTCTTTTCCTATATAAGGATGTAATCCATCTTCATTGAATAATACAAAAGTGATCATAGCCTCACCATGTTGTTTGTTTCACATATTTTATCTGTACCAACTTGTATATTACAAAAATTCAAAGATCAGTATTCATGGTGAAGATCAATGAAAAACCCTGACGACCACTGCCAACAAACTCCCCCTTTGTCATTGATGGAAACCTCCTTAAAATTAGATATGTAAAAAAACGAGTTGTTTGGTTTTTGGTGGATGGAAAACGCTTAACTTCAACCTCCTTAAAATTAGATCTATAAAACAATGAGTTGTTTCGTGTTTTGTGGATGGAAAATGCTTAACTTCATTTTCTCTCCCCCTTTGAAATCAATGGGAAAGTGGAAAAGATATCCTTTCCATTATGCTCTCTTCAGATTGCTGGAAACTTCCACTATCTACATGACTCCTCTGCAATACTACTCCTCTAGCTTGTCATAACCACTCACAGTTCCCTTAAATTGTTCTTGATTTATTAATAAGGAGACCATTTTATGGTAAAAAGGATTGGACACCCAACTTATGATGCAAATAATTAAATTGTTTTGTTGCTAGGGGCTTAGTAAATATATCAACAATTTGTTATGTGGAGGAAACATAACTCAATAGGACAGTTTTGGTATCCACTTGATCTCGTAAAAAATGATACTTTGTTAGTATATGTTTAGTTTTGGAATGAAAAACAAGATTCTTTGAGACACTCATTGCACTAGTATTATCACAGTGAATGGGAATAGGTTCATCATATTGTACCTCCAAGTATTTGAGAATTTTTTTCATCCATGACACTTGAGTACAACAAATGTCACCTTAAATGTATTATGCTTTTGTGGTATATAAATAAATGGAACCTTATTTTTTACTTAGGCAAGCTACTAGGGAGTATCTCAAGAAGAACACACCTCCACTTGTGCTCTTTCTGTTATCCGAGAAATTAGCCCAGTTTGCATCTGAATAAGATGTTAGTTGAAAATTATGATTCCTAGGATACCAAAGACCATAGTTTAGTGTGCCATTCAAATATTTGAATATAAATTTGACAACTAACAAATGAATCTGTTTTGGAGAAGATTGATACCTTCCTACAATACCAACAACTAGCATTATGTCTGGTTTAGAAGTAGTGATGTACAACAAACTACCTATCATAGATCTTTATGTTTTGTGATCAACTTCTGGTGATGGATCATCCTTGCTTAGCTTGCATCCGACAACCATAGGTGTACTAATAGGAGAAGAGTCTGTTGGACAACTGATAGGGGGGGTGAATCAGATGTTACCATGCTTAAACAATTATGCTTCTTTTAAAATATTTACAAGGCACTCAATGATGATCACAATAATGCAAGGAAATATACAATGACACATTCAACATCCGTCACATATATGAGAAACACAGAGACAAATATTTCCCAAGGAAACCCATACAGGGTAAAAACCTCTTCTTCTTTATATGATAAGTATTATTTACATTCTTTACATTATCATACATATGAGCACCAACTCATTGTGAGGCTACAACATCTGGTTTTTGCAAGTTGCAACTTGTTGAGAGCACCAACTCTTTATTTTTCTCTAGCACCCACTAGAAGGAAGCACCAACTCCCTGGTTTCTCTAGCACCAACTAGAAGGAATCACCTACTCCCTAGTTTCTCTAGCACCAACTATAAGGAAGAACCAACTCCATGGTTTCTCTAGAATCAACTAGAAGGAAGCACCAACTCCCTGGTTTCTCTAGAACCAACTAGAAGGAATCACCAACTCCCTATGTTAAAGCACCCACTTGAACCTCTAAGGACACCAGTCCTCCCTAGCACCTCCCAACCATCCTGAAATATAAATTCTTTGTTACTAAAACTTATTACAACGATATAACCAACCTTGTCATTGTTCTGTTACACTGGTATGCCCTGTCCGCATCAATGTCTTCTGCACAACCCTTGCACTTTCTGTTCTTTTGCCTTTTATGCTCTATGTGCCATATCCCTTCAATGCACCATTCCTCTACTGTGCATTTCTACTCCTGCACTCTTCCTCCTTGCACACAATTGA
Organism: Picea engelmannii; assembly: GCA_009831015.1. NCBI lineage: Eukaryota > Viridiplantae > Streptophyta > Pinopsida > Pinales > Pinaceae > Picea > Picea engelmannii. Next base: position 415,755 of record ML789002.1, read on the forward strand.
ATTCTCCTACATAGCGACAACCCAATATTCTCTTTGTTCCACATTATTATAGTCTTTGTGCTCCTTGTGCATGCAATATTTGCCATGCCTCTACATGTGTTATTGGATAAATCCGTGAGTG